>VYXB01002808.1:79642-98252 GCA_013397135.1 Pachyramphus minor
GCACTGTTGAAAACCCAGGATTATACTCACACAGACCATCTTCCATTCCACATACACTGCAGCAACACTTCCCAACTTGCCTGCAAGTGCTGGGCAAAAGTTGCATTACAGGAGGATATGAATTCAAATGGGCTGTGTAACAGACCTCATATTTCTAAACAAAGTTTTGTAGACATTTCAGTGACTTTACTTTTGGCATCTTGCAGTACAGTATTTAGCAGGACACCGTGCTCACTGCTCACTTGTTTCATAAACTAAGTGCTTAGCAATTGCTATCCTGAAAATATAAATGGGTGTGCAGCTACTAAGTACCACTGTGAGGAGACAAAATAATCTTACGAATTATGGGGAGGATTAGGAAGAAGAAAAAGGAGACAGGTAAGTGTGCAAAAAACTCAGCATATCGTTTAATGCAAAATTTCTGTGGAAAAAAGGACTTTTTATTCTGCAGATTTCACAAGAAAAGTCAGAAAGACAACACCCAAGTGCACCATTCCCTCCCACTTCCTCTTCAGAAGTAATTACATACCATGATATTTCCTTTGAAGTTCTTGCTGGACCTGCTGAGAACTCCCACCATCAGGCCGCATAAAACCCAAGAGTCTCTGTTGGAGGTTGGCTGGTGTGCTGAAACTGCAATTCCAAAAAAAAAAAAAAACCAAAACAAAAAAACACTGAATCTTTTAAAAATTAATCTAACAATTCATTTTTAGCATCTGAACAGTTGAAGCTGGAGACCATAAAAACAATTCAACTCAACACAGGCAAAATACAGTTTTACAAAAGCTGGACAACCAGTAAATACCACCAGTAAATTTACCACAATTAATAATACCTTGGGTTTCCAAGGGCTCCTACTGTAGCAAACTGTGAATTTCTATCCAGAAATTCTTGTAAACCTTTTAGTTCTTGTAGCACAGATTCCAGCACACGGGATGGAACACTGCTTTCTATCTGCAAAAGAAAGCAAACTTCTTTATAGAAAGCTGGGTTTTCACACTTTTTCCCAAAAATTTTCAATTTTAAGCTAATGCCAACTAAAAAGACAAATAAGAGGGTACAACAAATAAATAAATGGATCACTAGAAGAACACAACATTATACCACATTCATTGAGGGGGCACATATGTGAAGAGGCAGGAGTCCTCTGAAGATATATAGTATAAGATGCTACTTTCTTTGCCCCTCTGAAAACTAAATCAGCTATGCTTTACTATTTCCAACTCTAAACTAGAACAATGTTGAGCATTGCTAAGACACAGCATAACTGCCAGAGTCTCCCAGTTACCTTAGGAGGTAGGAGGAGGAAAGCTCATGTAGCAGTTAATCTGCAGTGCTGAAATTACTCAGTTCAGGATTCTATTAACAGCCACAGTCAGAAAAGATTTTGTTATTTTGATAATGGACAAAAAGTTAAACAGCAAGGTGTTAGTCAGCAAAATCATGGATATTTTTTCCATAACTGCATATAACTTCCATAACAGCAATGACTATCCCAACTCACTAAAGTATTTTATTTTTAGCATTTGTCTGGAGGGGGCATGCAAAAACCCAGTGGGGGTATGAAGCCATGAATAAACATGGAGAAAACCAGCCATTATCAACTAACAGTAGAGATAAAATTATTTAGGTTTCTTAACAAGTAACATTCAAAATGATAGCTCAAAAAGACATCTAACTTTGAAAGGACTTCAGAGGTTAAAGAGGACTTAGGACAAATACTTCAAGAAACTCTTAAGAGCACAGAATAATCTTTTACATACCGCAACAACTTCCCGATTGCCACTCTTGAAAACTCTCTCCACAACTATACTGCCATCCCAAATATTTCTGCAACACAAAACAGCTCAGTGTTAAAAGACGAGTAATTTAAGCAAATATTTTTACAAGTCTTCCATGTATAATCCCTTGAGAAAGAAATGGTAACGCTTTTTACTTCAAGGTCTAAAATAAAGGATTTCATTTGGATGAAAACTAAATATTAAAAAAAGTAACCATTATAAAAGTGTGAGTAGTACAGATATAAATAATTAACAAAATCTCAAATTTTAAAATTTGACATTTTCAAATATTTTAACCATAGGTCCATATTATTCCCTGGAAATACAGTGCAAAAAAACAAGTCTTGTAACAAAAATTTCTTTCCCAATCAGCATGCAGAGCTTTGTTCTTGCTTGAGGTTTTTAGAACTCAACATCCAGGTAGCAGAATCCTCTTTAGTCCTGCTTCACTGCTCTAACTTGAGCATTCTTTTTAGAAATTCTTAATAGAAATCACTTAAAGCCAGGATTTTGATCCTGTAAGTCCTTCCGCATTTCTGTTTCATCTGTTAGTAGGAGTTTAAAACATACAGCTCATAGGTTTGAAAAACAGAACTGCAGTTTTAAGACTCATGCATTTGATTGGAGGGTCAATGTCTAGGCAACCTTCCTGTCCTAGGCATTCACTGAATGTATTATTATTAAAATCTTTTAATACAAAGATAACATTTATATCAACAGGTATTTCATAACACAATATGAAAATTCACTTTACTGATTTAAATGATTTAAATTTAAATGATGTTAAAATGGAATTAAACATCCAACAAGTACTACTGGAAAGAAAAACTATGAAACAAATTGAGTGACAAGATCCCTTTTTACAGAGGCATCTCACCCTATAATACGAGCAAAATATATGCAGATGCCGTTGTGTCTTCCAGAAAATACTATCTCGGGACCCATCATTCCGCTAACAGATGTACCAGGGTGAGACATGGAATTCCCAGCAGGAAATATGGGAGTTGACACAGCAGCAGGTTGGAAACCTTAGGTAAAAATAGGTAAGTATTACTCATTTGAATGACAATAAAAATCCAAAAAACCCCCAAAGCAAACAAATCTGTTTCTCCAGAAAAGGAAAAGATGTTACCTTGTCCAGATGTCAAAAAGCTAGGACTAGGATATGGACTATCAACAGTCATAAGGGAACCTAAAAAGGGAAAAGAAATAAAGAGTTTTCTAAAAACAATCCAAAGAATAAATAAAAATCTAACCCATAAAATACCTGTGCAAAAGCAGCAAAGTTTTATTTATAGTTTAGTATCAAATTGCACTAATTTCTTATCAACCCAACACTTCACAAATGAATCCCAAACAGATACAGTTCCTTCAAGAGCAGTTACTAAGCACTTTGCCCCAGCATTTATGTATTATTTATGGCACGCCTTCTGTTCTCTGCATTGAATGTAATACTGTCCACACACTTTTTGTTGTTTCACCTTCTGACTGCTCCTATTCCTGATATGGGCATATATTCTTAAAGCACTCCCCTTCACTCATTTAGATCTTTTAAAATAATATCAATTTCACCTTCTGAGCACTGAAGTGAAAGACACTGATATTATTATCCTTCATTTTTACATAGGGCAGACAGACAAACAGTACAGCAACACTGTTAACTTGCAACACTAAGGTTGAGACTGTCCACAGCCTCAAATCCAACTGTAAATACCCAACCTTCCTGCAACTTAAGTCTGAATACCTAACTTAATATACCAAAATAGGAGGAACGCGTGTCATCATCAAACCAAAAGGTACACGGACAAAAATGTCCATGTACCATCAGCAAGTAAGGTGACCTATCACAGAAAAGGCCAGAAAACTGGCACTCTGAAAGTTTGGCTTTTATAAAACAATTCTTGCCTAATTCACTACAGTTCTCTCAACTTGGCGACACACAAAAGCACAGAGAATATTATGGTGTCAATGCATTCTCAGATCACATTATGTGTCCTAAGCAAAGCACAAATTTGCAGAAAAGCAGCATGCAAATACATGACTAGACTTTCAACAGTGGGAAAAACATGGAACCAAGTTAAAGGTGCCTGGCCTTTTAATGCTATTGTTTTTGCAATGTAGTGTCACATGCAAAATTATGAGGTGTTTTAATGAATTTCTGCCAGCACTTCTGACCCACCACATGGGACATCCACAATATCAGAATCTTAATTTCACATGACAATTCTCTACCCTTTGAGCAAACCGAGAAAGTAGTAGCAGAAGAATGGTGCCATCTTCCACCTGGACCTGTTACTGAAGCAAAATGGAAACATGTGCTTTGATACTACGTTTGAAAGAGGCATATATGACAGAATATGATAAAAATATCCAAACATTTAGACTTGGGGAAAAAAGTTTAGTTGGGGAAACATTTAGTTGTAAAATGAATCCCTTTATTGATTACAGAGATTCCTGTCATTTCCCCCACACCTTACTGTCATTCTCAGTCTCCTCCTAGCACCTGTCCTCCCCATAGCTGCTGTTCTCTCCAACTCAGATTTAATTTTGCATTTTTATGCCTCTCCTCAGCTCCTGCCGACAGTGCTACTGTTCCACACCATAAGGCTTGGAAAGTGATGCCACTGATCCATTAAAAAACGTCACTCGTCTTAGCGTTTTAATAGCAGTTAAGAATTCTGAAAACCATGGTCAACTGTTTTTCCAAAACTTCATCCCAGTTCAGCACATCTTTCACTGATACTTAGGAATTTGGACATATGTCAAAAACGTTACTGAAGTGGAACTTGTCTGCCTTCCAGGTAAATAAGTTTATTTCCCAAGTCTGTTGTGTAAAACTGAATGCCACATGTCAGATAAGGGTAGAGGATCTTCTATAGTAATAAGTTCCTGATAAAAATTAATAATTAATTTAATTCAGAAATTCAGAGTTTCAAACTCATCATTATGAATTTCTTTTTTTAAAATCCCTCAAAATCTGGAGTAACACACATTAAGGGATACTTTCCAAAGCAACTGTAGAAATTTTGATGCTCACGTAGAAATTTAAGTGAATCTGAGGATACAAAAAGGCCTCCACTCTAACAAGCATAAAGTTCTGAGAAGAAACAATAGGTGCTTTACTCATTTGTAGGAGGGACTAAAGACTGAAGCAGAGACCAAATGTTGAAGCTAGAGCATTTAGAGGGAGAAATCACTCCAAACTCTCCTTTCTCATAAACAGTGTCTGCAGAGGTATGACAATGACACTGCAGGATGATACACAGCAACCAACCGCTTCGCAAAGTTTGAAGTATACTATTGATAAGTTGTTCTCTGGCTGCTGAAATGACTCTGGCAGCAACAAATGTATACCATCTACACAGTATATTAACAGATTTTATGCAAAGTGGAGACCAGTTTGAGACAACATGATCCCCTCACTAAGCCGAAAAATCACTCAAGAGAAATGGAAAACAACTCCTGTCTTAACTAACCAGTAAGTGAAAAAACAAAGTCTATTTCAGACAAAAAGAACACAGGTACTTGTGAGAAGACAAAATAAATATTTAAAAATATGTATGAAAGAAGAAAAACCTGTCCAAAACCATGAAATGCTTGTTACGTACCGGAAGGAACAGGAGAACCCAGAATAGGTCCAACGTTGCTTGGAGGAGGCAGAGCTGACGGAAATCTCATTTGTGCTTCTCCACCATACCTAAAGTTTACGTGCAAAACCAAAAATTCCTAACATGTCATACACAGCCCATTCAATTCTCATGTCTTTGAGAATTAACAGCAATTTTCGGGTTCTTTTAAAATGGGGAATAAAAATCCCAGCATAGCCTTAAAGGAAATTTACCAGTCCTCAAAATCAGGCTGATGCTTTAGCACCTTTTCAAGGTTTGCTTCTATAGGAAAGTGGAAAGAAGGGCATAGCTGAGCTGACCCATGCTTGCCCTTCTATCATCCATAAATAATTTCTATTCAACTCTTTCCTATAGTGTTACACGAGCACTTTGCTACATCTTCCCTTGCTAACATCCACCTCTCCAGAGTTATCATCCATATTTTTTCTCAGGTTTTGTAATGAAATAAAATTTAATAAAGAGCAACTATTGACAGATTACTGAAAATACCTGACTGACTTTAACACCAGCACAACTTCTGGCAAGGAACAAACAGGTTTTTGAAAATATAACACTCAAAGCTGCACATTTTATCATCACTCTCAACAGCTACATATCACCAAAAACTTTTTTTTTTCCCTTTTCTCCTCGATACACACACTCTGAGGACAGCTAAGAGACCCACAACACAGGGCGTTTTTTGTACAAGGATAAATAGTGGTAAAACAAGGGAGAATGGTTTTAAGCTAAAAGGTGAGAGAGATTTAGTTTAGATATTTGGAAGAAATAGGGAGGTGAGGCACTGGAATAGGTTGACCAGTTGTGGATATCCCATTCCTGTAAGTGGTCAAGGCCAGGCTGGATGGAGCCCTAAGTAACATGATTTGGTGGGTGGCCTCTATGCCCATGGCGAGGGGGTCGGAACTAGATGATCTTTAAGGCCCTTTCCAACCTAAACCATTCTGTGACTCTATTGTGGCCAACTTGATTAAGGGCAGCAAATGAAAATACACATACCTGCACCATACCAAGGATAATCAGTACTTTAGGTACATGGATTACAAACTTATCCTCCAGAATGGAAGCCCATACTTTGTCACCCAAATTGTACTGAAAAAAAACCTGAACCAAACCGACAAAAAATCCCCCCCAAAACCCAAATAATAACTGACCCCCACTCCCACTCAAAGAACCAACAACAAAAACCACCCCAAACCAAACATCTCCCTGCCCCAGAAAAATAAAAAAGACAAAAACAAAAAACAAAGAAACAAACCAAACCAAACCAAACCAAACAAAACCCCAAACAAACAAAAAACCACAAACCCTGCCCTGACCAGCACCAAATTTCCTTGGTGCAATGGTGAACAGCAAAAACTACAATATGTTAAGAATAAAATACCAAAACATACCAAAAAAATCCACCAAACCCCTACAAAATTAAAAAAACCTTGTCTTTTCTTTTTCCAGCTGCCCAAGTTGGTCTCATTTAAGATATTACTACACTCTCCATTTCTGTGAACTGGGTACTGTGAAATATATGTGAAGTGCAATTCAAGTAGACTAAACATTTTCAATAGTCTCATCTGCACATGGAATACAAGCATCCAAGAGGGGAACTAATAAGAAATCACCATTATAGAAAGCAACCTTTGTTGATGAGCCCTAAATTACTGCAAAAGCATATTCTGGCAGATTTAACCATCTAAGATCCTTTTAAAACAAGGCTCACTCAGGCAACAGGATAAAAATCCTGTACAAGTGGCTGTAGCAACCCTGAGCATAATATTCAGAATGACATGCAGAAATGAAACTTACCTGAAGAATGCTCGAGTAGCCCAGGCAGATACTTCTCTATCATATGCAGCATTAGAACAGGCCAAAATAAGGCAAGTGGCACAGGCCTGATCCTCCTAGAGCATATTATACTGTTAGAGTGATGTCTTATATCAAGTGGATAAAAAATGCATAGAAGTTACAATTGCTCAGTAACTAAACTTGTTGTTTACCTTAAACAAAAAACTCCCAAACCAACTATACACATTTCTACTGGCCTTAAAATGTAAAAACCCTTTGTTGTGGCAGGAATTCAGCTTTTTTAGAAACCCTTCTACCCCTGCTCTCAGATGAACTTCTCTCCTAAACTAAGAATTGCGTTACACTTCTGAGTGCAAGACATATAAGAATTTCTGGGAAACTTTTGTTTTTCATACCATAAAATGAGAAGTTATTTCTCATTATGCAATTTCGTTTTATGTAGACAATAGAAAAGTTATTACTATAGTTGTAAATTAAGTGTCAACTAGAAGTTTTCAACAACAACAAAAAGATGCTAAAGCTAGTGATTTAGATAAACATAACAAATCTTCTATAACACGTCAAAAGCTCTTCTTACCTGATGCAACTTGAAAAATCTTTCAATCTCTTCTCCATCTCCACCTATATTACTAACAAGCAGATGCCGCAGCTGGTCGACAGGTCTGAGCTTATGAAACATAAAGCTTCCCTAAAAACACAGCAAAGCAAGTTAGAAAAAAGCTGTCTTTACTCTACCCATCCCAACATGCCTCCCAGTGATGTTTACATTTAGCATTCTGAGTTTTCCTCCATTGCACTATTGGATCAAATAACTGGTGCCTGAAGCCCAGTTTCACTAGCAAATCCAGGAAAGGTAGACAAAGTACTGCAACGGCTATAAACTCTCCAGAAAGTGTTCTTATTTTGATGGTTTTAGCACAACACAAGAGCATAGAATATAAACATGTACATGCAGAAAAGAAAGGCTTTATATATCTTGTAAATTCTCAGAATTGCATGGAAAAAAAATGCTTGAATGCTTCAGGGCATGGTAAGACTTGACATTCAATCACCTTACCTGCATCCAATAATAGTTCCTAACTACTGCAAAGGGTTCAGTTAATGCCCTTCGCAAAACAGCTGCTATTAAACAAATGCAACTTGCAGGTGTAGAAGTAGCAAGACATTAATGTTTACACATTTTCTTTTTTAAATGGCCTATTGGCCAAGACATTAAGTGACTAAAATATTGCTAAATGTAATTGGAATAGAGATGTACAGAAGTTAACTTCTTTACTTTTGGGTATTTTGTTTTTTAAAACCCACTCAAACCTTTTTGGGACTTTTTCTAATAAGAAGTTTTTTATTCAAATTTCAATTGCCAGCAACTGTTTCAATTTCATATAATCAAGAGCACAACCAAGGTTAAAAGAACTTCTCAGATGATGTGTATCTAGACGGCTTTCTGGAGACCAACAACTTTTAATACACTGTACAAGAGAAGCTGGCCTAAAAGCTCTGAGTAAATTTAAAACAGGTACAGATGATTGCAGCAACCTTCTTCCTTATTCATGTTCATAACACAATCCTTAAAACATATCTAAGATGAATATGCATGTACAGGTTTAGATGAGTTGTCCAACTTTATACTTCTTATTATCTACATCAAGCAATGTAACACTCACCTGCGCTGAAAGCAGAACAAACTTCTTAGGTGGCAGCATGTGTTGCTGCACAACAACAGGTGAGTCAGTTATTGGAATAATGTCTTTATTTAGTGGTGTTACAATTTTCTGAACTTTAAAGTCATCAATAGCAGAAAGAGCCCAGGAATGTCCATCAACACGGGTGGTCATCTGAACAACAGATAGATAATATCCAAAGTTTGGTAACAGACATGGGTTTTGCACATCCACAGTAATACTTTACTATTCACCATTTAAATTACACGGAACAGATTCTGCTCCTGACACCAGAAAACTGGGGAAGATAAGCAATTTATTGTATTGTCTAACAGAAGGTTACCATGAGATTTACAGTCATATATACACTGCTGGTTTTAGGAGAAAGGCAATAATATACTGCTTCTTTTGGGAGACAGGGATAGTATTTCACATTGAAATGTAAAACAACTTGCAAAGTAAGGCTGCTACAATATAAACACCAACCATCTGCTAACTATATCAAAACTAAGTACCACAGGTATCATGAATTTAAATTATTTCTTAAAGAATCAAAAAAAGCTGTAATTGAATACAAAGGTTTACAAGACTTTCACAGCTGCCAGCAGTACTTCAAATAAAACTCAAGAAGAGACATACACTAGTGAAGACATTGCAGAAAACTATGTATGCTAACAAGGAATAACTGTTGCTCAAGAACAGGCTGCAGTTTTGTTCAGAAAACCTACCCATCTATCACTGTCAGATGCCTTGGAAAAAAAGATGTCAGCATTTGGGATATTTATATCTAGGTTTTTGCAGGGAAGAGGTCTGGAGTAACCATAAAACTTCTTTGCAAGTTATTAATTGAAACAGAAGAAATGTCAAAACCTGACTTTGAAACTTTCAGCTTCTACAGTCTCTCCATTCACTACAACACCACTATTCTTTCAATAAATGCTATTTTTGACATGCCACTCCTCTGCTTCAGTAGAAGACTTGAAACTTCTTTCAGAGAGGAATACATAAAATGTTCTGCCTGAACTGACACATAAGGGAAATTAGCCCCTCCATGCCCCTCTTACAAACCCACTTAGGTAACAATTAGGAACAGGAAAATCAGAAAAAACCCCCTATAAAATAATGAAGAGATTAATTACATCTGAAATTTAACAAAGACATGGTATATCAGTTTAAGTAAAAAATCAGTAAGTTTCTAGCACCTACAATCTTTATCAAATTTTATCCTCATCAACAAAAACCTCTATGGGCTGTGGAACATGTTTTCCTGTGCTTGTGCACAATATGTAGCATGCTATAGATGCTATATATGTATTTTCAAATATATTAACTATAAGTCAAGTTTTAGAAGTTAAGGTAATTTATTTTTATACATAGCTATCATCAAGCTAGAAAAGTATGTCTGAACTAGTGAGCCCTACTGAGAGACTCATTCACAGAACTGCCTTTTTTCTTTGAAGCGTTATGGATTAGTAGCTTTCTAACTCACAGAATTTTTCTGTGAATTACCTACTTGTTGCAGACATTCAAGCATCTGTTATTAGAACAGTAAAAAGTAATACCTAGATTTCATCAAAAACCTATAGAAGTTAGCTTTATACCTGTGTTTCCATCATTGGTTTTTGAAAAGGAAAAGAATCATGATTGACACACCACAAGATGTCATTATCCTCATTTTCTGAAGCTGCCATCAGGAGGACCCCTAGCAAGAACAGCAATAATAAGTCTGTATTAGAAGCAATAATCATCCATAAGATGCAAATTCATTAATCTGTTCTTAAATTAGCAAAAGTCAATCTGTAAGTCACTATCAGACAATTGGAATGGCAAATAATATCTCCTGAGTTTATACGTCTTAAGGTTCTTCAGAAGGTCACTTTTAACACCATCTGCAATCTAAAATGCAAATAAAAATGAGTCCAAAATGGGTAGAATGTGCCTCAAAAAAGACAGTTAATGCAGATCATGGATGAGAAAACATCCAGAAATTGCTTCAGTAAGTATGACTAACAGGGTCAGCAAGATAGCAACATTTGCCCCCTGCATTTCTGCAGCACTTTTAGAAATTGAGCCTACCATCAGAAGTGGCGTAAAGCTGGAACCATCAGGTAGCTGTCTGGTACCTTGTAAGGGCCATGCTTAGAGCTTTCAGTTATTCCCACTGCTTCAGGCTTCCCAGTGTAAAACCAGTGCCACAGTGACTGTTACCCCCCCAAAAAATTAATTTAATTTAAGCCATGTTCCACCACTTACCTTTGCTATAAAGAGCTCTATGAACCTTTGAGGGCTTCTCTACATTAGAAGAAGCTGAAAATCCAGGTGGCAAACGGACATGAACCAAGGTTAACATGGAAGGACGAGCTGTTGGATGCTTAAATTGTGAAGTACTAAAATACAGTCGTACACCTGAACAAAAGATAGAAACAGGTCACAGATTAACTACACTGCGCAGATACTATTCATTAGTTTAAAAGGATGGGGAATTAGCACTGTTTTTTTACCTGCATGTGTGATTGCTAGTAGTTGACAGTCTATGGATTCAGAATTTTCAATCACTGCTATTTGAATAATAGGCTTAAATACAGAACGATCTATTGTTCTGAAAAATAAAACAAAAAAATCCCATACACTTTCAATCCAAAGAAGTAGGCAAACAACATTCTTCAAAACTGTAGCATGAAACTACTGGCTTTACAGGAAGCCTCTTACAATTGTCATGAACATACCTGGCAATGCTCCCTGCAGCAGAAACTATAGCATTTTGTGAAAGAGATGTAACCCTGGTCATTCCTTGGCCATCTTGCCCCAAATCATAAACCTGCAATTCAATAATACAGCTTACTGATTTAGGAATGAATTAATAAATACAGCCTCACTTACCAAGCAGCAACTCACACTGTATTTTTAAGTTTCCATATAATCGAGACTACTCTCTCCTTAGAAGTATTTTAAGTCTTTAGTACACATTTTATTACAAAAAGATCAACAGAAACAATGTCCTGACATACCTACAGACAATTCCCAGGTATTGAGGAAAGCTTAAAGAGTTATATATGCATTATTATACGCATTAGCAACACAGCCACAGTCATAACAAGGAAGAAGTCACATACTTGCAGGACTCCCTTTTCTGAGCGGGTGTACAAGATATTTCGAGAGTTGTCAATGGCAATTTGAACCACAGGATCTGGGGAAGGAGGGAAAAAGGGAAATCAACAATGGATTTGGTGAAAACAAGTTTAGAATACCTACAATGTAATGAATTGTAAGCAAACAAAAACTGCAGTCTCACACAGGACTCCTACTGGAAGTGATTTAAAACCTCAATCAACTTCACACAACCTAGTAAACTCAAAAAAAATATATTGTATAATTTTTCTCTACGCAGTGAAACAGGGTAAGATTATTTACTTATAGATTCTTGGTGTTCAGGTTGATCTCTATGCTGATCCTACCAAGCACATGTTAATTCTGTGATATAGATCATTAACTTTAGTCTGAAATGCCAAATTTTTCAGGCTTTGCTATCTATATCCTTAATTAGACACACAAACAATCTGTATGGGTCTGTGAAATTCTTTCAAAATAATCATCCGCTACACGTTTCAATGACAATGACTAAATACTCTGAGTAAGCAAACTATTCAGTCTGACTTCTTGATAGTATAATTTTAAAAACATTAAATTATTGGCTAAGTCTTTAAAATCAGTACTTACCATCCTCTGAGAATGTGAACTGTAGCAATGAAGGAACAAGGAAAGACAGCACACTCTTTGAATGGTTTATTTTTCTACAGCGCTGACTAAACCAGCCTGCTTCTGCCTACAATTTAAAATAAGCACAGCATTGAAAGAAAAATGCAAAACAATTCCAAACTACTAGCAATATTAAAAAAGGTGTTTACAGGACAAGTAAAAACAACGAAAAATCTAACTACCAACCACTGATTTAATTGGACAAGTATGTATTACTCAACTGAAAGAAAAAAAGTGACAATTAAAAGGAAAATTTAGCATAAAAAATGGTGCGTATGTCACTATTTGAATTTAACTTGACTAAGATTGCGCTGTTACTCCCTACATAACCACTGTTTCTTTAAAGAAAACACATCCACATTAAAACATCAGAGCTGTTTGCAACCAAGCCATGCAACAATTACAGAAGAAAAAAGATGGCAAACTTGGCACCTTTCAGAACTCCTACTGTTTATACCCCAAAACAACGACACAATGAAAAATGCCTGTGTGTAAAACCCACAGTCAGATACCAGATACCATACCTGGTATGCTACTTCATATAAGCAGCCATCTTTTCCAGCCAAAAAGATGCGCCCATTATCACTGGATGTAATTGCCAGGATGTAGGTATTGTCAGTAGGGAGTGAATACAGAGGATCTGGTAGCAGCTGCATTCCTCCAGACATGCTGTCATTAAGTGATCCAGTACCTTAGGTAAACAAAACAAACAAATAAATCCTCTTTAGATTTTAAGCTGTTCTAAAAAATATTAGAGGTCCATGACAAGAAACATTTCAAAAAGCAGGAAAAATCACAGAATATTTCAGAATTACAAAACACATTCTGGAATAGCTTTTGTCCAAACTGAACTGCAGTGGAACAAATCCTATTTTTTAAGAAAATAAACATTTTGTGTAATTTCCCAAGTAAGGAAATGCAATGTTTTTAATTTCTACACATTGTCATCTCCTCTAAGTTGCAGCAAGTCCAAAACACACGTTTTTACATTTTATCTCTTTCACATCAACACAGTATTAAAAAAGCAAAATCTTACTTTCTTCAAACAATTTTTTCTCTCTATTAATATACATGGCATAAAAAAATCCGGTTCTCCATTTTTTGTGGTAGGAAAAATTGGTGGGAAATTTGTGGTAGGAAATGCCAATGAAGTTAATAAACTGTATTCACTAGTTTCAAGACTCATGTTCATTTCTTCTCTCCCTCTCCAACATGCTGTTTAATTAACAAGAGTACCTGTTTCTAAAGCTCTTTTAATGTTAACTAGGTGAGTAACAAAACTCAATGTTTCTCATGGAGTCCATGATCCAGCAAGTGCACACACCATAAAAATTACTTCCCCTGTTTGTAACACAATGTAAAGATTTAAAAACTAGCAAGGGACTTAGCACATGTTTGGGGTTTAGTTTTATTTTTTTGAATGACTACTAATAAAATTGCCATGTACCTGCTTGTATATTAGAACAATGAAGCCCTAAAATCACAATGTCCACTGGAGTAGCCAGAACAAGTAAGTGTCGTACATGAGGCTGGAAGATACCTAAATAAAGGAAGAAAAGAGAATTTAGTTTGCAGCCTGCCCTCAGATCACATGGTGTAGTGTGGAAATAAAAGACGGGTCCACAGACTCCCTGATAGCACATTGTTCTTGATGATTTGAGACCATATGCTGAGAGCAGGGAAGTCACGTAGCAAGTTATTACAAAGACAAGATGTGTGCTTTTACAATGCTACCTGTGTTCATGCCGGCTCAGGATGTAGATAGTCAATAATTACTATGTTGCTAACTGTTGAATTCTCATGAAAAGCAAAGCTTTGCTAGACAAAGCCACCGATGAGGAGAGTGTTAGAATGCTTTATGTAAGAAATATCCAATCAACAAGTGACATAGTTACTGTGCATTCTGTATCAATATTGCTGCCTGCTTGGGAATAAAGATTTTTGTCTTCTGCTATGGCACCACTTTGTTGTTGATGTTCGTTTTGGCCGCCCGAACAGTGACAGTGTAGCTAAGGTATCTACTGGAAAGCCACATCAACTGATTAGAGGGAACAATCATTCAGCCAGCAGTTAATGAAATACAAGATCCTTAAAATTACATTTTTCTTACAAACACACTCCTTTTAAACTCAATCCTCTTGCCAATTCAACTTTGAATTCAATGTTATTTAGGCAGTAGCTACCAAACTAACTGGGAGGGCTAGAAACCAGGATCCCATGGAAGTTAGTGCTTGAATGTGTAAATTTATGAACCGTATAAATGTTGGAGCACAATGCGGCCAAAAAAAAAAAAAAAAAGGCAAACTTATCAGTGTAAATAACTGATAAGCTATACTATATTTAGTACTAATAAACCAGTTGTAGTTAATACTATATTATTTTTGGCTTGTAATTAATTTCATAATGTTTCTAAAAGTGATGTATCTTGTGTGTTCATACATACACAAACCACAGATGTTCACGTATCATAGAATCACTGAGGCTGAAAAAGGCCTCTAGGATCACTAAGTCCGATCTTGAGACTAAACACCTCATCAACCAAACCATAGCACTAAGTGTCACAACCAGTCATTAATACGTAGGCATGTTAATATCTATGTATATATAAAATAAGACATTTGATTTTATATTAATGCATGTTTTATTTCATTATTAATATAGAGTATAAAATATACATGCACATATATAAAGAATATAAAAAATACACGGAAGGTTCAGTAATTTCTAATTACTGTCATATATTTCTTACCTGTCTTTGGTTTTACAAGACCCACTGCAAGAATTGTTTCACTAAGGCCATCAAAATAAGCCAGATCTCCCCTGTCAGTAAACAAGCAGACAAAAAAAAACCCTGCATAAAATTTGTCATGTAATATCACATAATAACAAAGTAAATAAAATCAGATTGTTTACATTTAAAAATGATTAATACTTTTGTAACACACTGAAGCCATCTACATCTCTCACTTTCAGTGAAAGTAGGTCCAGCAAAATGGAATGACAGAGAAGTTTCACAGCAGAACTACATAAATACTCATTTGAGCTCCTTGAAGCCCCTATAGTTGAGTTTCAACCTAAAATCCAACTGCGTTATTTTACATTTTTGTATCTGTAAAGTCATACAGTCTATTGTGAATTATATGATGCAGCACCTCAGTGATGATTAACATCAAGAGGAAGAAGCTACATAGTTTGGGGGTTTTGGCCCATGAAAACTATCTGAAGCACAAACTTCCAGTTTCCTCCCTATCATATATCATTAACACTGTGCAGTATTGTTTTCTTTGGGGAATGTATTTGATACACTCTGACACAATGTAAATGTATAGAGAGGAGCTAATCTGAACTTCAATCTTCTTAGGAAATGCAACACTACGTACAAAGCAGTTCTTACTAAAAGAGTTCCTTCTATGTTCCTTCTGTAAAGAAGCAAACCCACGAATCACAAACATATCAATGCCATTTGAAAATACAATGAACTTATTTTCAGTTTTATGCATCCATAGAAGAAGCAAGGGAGGAGAGCTTCAATAGCAATACTTTGAAATACTAATGCTGTTACTCACCATTGTGGGAATGACTGGTCACTGTACATGCACCTCAATTAAATGTAATTAGAATAATTTTTTTGTCTACTTTTTGGCACAAGGAAAGCTCCAGCATAAATACAGCAGTAACTTCATAATATTAGCTAGTCTAACCCTAAGAAAATGCATTTTCCTTTCTGTCATTTGTAGATGATTTGTTAGCAACATTACTAACTCTTACAGATCTTTAAATACTTATTGTTTAAAAGTTTTAGTAAAACCTAAGAGGAATCAAGATCAGTTAAACTGAATACCAAACCTCTGTGCTGCCAGCAAACAATCTTCCAATCTCTTAACTCTGGTATAGGACTAATAAAATGTTATCAGGAATATGTTCTCTACATACCCGTCTTCATAGTTCCACATAAAGATGTCACTGTCAATGGTCAGCCAAGCTCTGCTGATCTCTGGAAATACTCCCATCATACAATTGCACTGCATATCTAAAACACTGCTGATGTAAGGATTAAAGGTATTTTGGGTAGCAAAAGCAAAATCTTTAGAGCATTTAAAAAAATCCTATTACTTAATATACAGTAGTGCACAAACTGTGGACCATATATTTGAAAATACTTCATACAGTAATCAATTCCACCAGGAGCTCTACACAATCGGACCTTGTTACCACTTGGAGTGCTGTGAAAAGAACATGAACAAAATTTTCTTACTGGGAGTCAAACAAGAAGATTGGGGAAGAAGAATATGGAGGAAAGAAGTTTGTTTCTAATATTACGGCTGTCACAATTTAACATATTTTTTTAATAAGGATACGTCCAAACTGTTCCACTAGCTCTGGCGGAAGTGGGACTCTGCGGACTGAGCTAATCTCTGGAAGATTAGGTATTGACAGCAAACCTGGTCCTTGTAAAGGATAATCCATATCCGACATACCAGAAACAGTAGGGCTACCTGCAAGTAGAACAAAAAATGATCAAATGCCTTGATTCTGCAGAGACTTCAAACACATAAATACCACTACTCACAAGATACCTGTGAACAAAGATTTCTGTAGGAGTAGAACTAGAAACGAACAATAAATCTAAACCTCAAATCAGACAAGAGCAAACAGATTTGCAAATAAACTCTTACAATAACTCATCTAGACCCCAGCCTGCTCTTTACCCCCTGTTTTTCATTATACTTTCCAGCCCTTTATTCATTGTATGGTCAGATGCGTACATAAACAACCCACAAGCATATTCCTTCACCTAGAAAAGGTGATCTGTACTCCCTGTACCAAGTCTGTACTCCCTTGTAGCTCAATTGTTTTATGTGATGTGTATCCATGATGCTGCCAGGGCAGTTACAGTGTGGCCATACATCACAGCAGAGAACAGATACTCCTTGTTTGCATCCAGACACCCCTGGATAAATATTAATTATACACCTACAGCTCTAGAGTACCTCTTCACAGCCCACTTTGCCAGACAGTCAGCACTAATGGAGATACGCTGCCTTAGTGTGTTAAGGAAGAAAAAACAAATGTTTGAGAAGAGGTATGCCTCACATCACATCCACGTGTGACACACAGCTAGAGACAAACTAAAGCCAAAGAGCTTTTCAGGTTGCTTGTAACTTAAGGATGGGCGCACGGGTTACCACGAGAGCATCCTGCACGAGATTCCCAATAGGCAGAACAGAAAACCAGCTCCGTTTTCTTCACCTTCGGGAGGCAGATGAGTGCCCCGCAGGACTCCCCCCACAGCTCCCACGCGCGCACCGGAGCGAACCCCGCACGGCCCCGCCGTGACGGATCCGCCCCTCAGACCCGGCCCGGCCCCAGCAAGGCCCGTACGCGTGTCCGCCCGGGCAGCGCCGGCCGGGGCTGCCCCGTGGCGGGTCCCGAGGGCTCCAGGGGCGGCGGGACCCGAGCGGAGCCCCCCTCACTCACCGGGCGCCGGCACCGCCAGCAGCTCCGACAGGTCCGGGTAGCAGCGGTCGTCCTGGATCTGCCGGTCGATGATGCGGCCCGCCACCTCCAGCGCCTCCTGCGCGGCTGGCGCCGCGGGGCTCGTGGCCCCCGGCATCGCGATCAGCGGCGGCGATGGCGGCGCTCCCGCGCAGCTCCGCCGCCCGCCCAATCCCGGCAGGCCCCGCGCGCGAGGTGCTTCCGGCGACGGGAAGCGGCAGATGGGAAGGGAAGGGGGGACGGGAAAGGGGCGTTCCAGCACAGGGAACGGCCCCGGGGCGAGCGGGTCCGGCGCTGCAGGAGGGGAGAGGGGTGAGGCGTGAGGCGAAGAGGCGGCGAAGTAGGTGTGACAAAGAGATGACTGAGAGGCAGCCTCGTCAGTGTGTGTAAAAAGGAGGCGTGTGTGCCAAGACGATGGAGTCTGGCTGTGTTCGGTGTTGCCCGCCAATAGGACAAGAGGCAACGGGCAGAAACTGATGCACAGGAAGTT
>VYXB01002809.1:0-55417 GCA_013397135.1 Pachyramphus minor
ATCCATGGCAGCACTCAAGTCATGAGAGCCATCCCACCACGTTTCTATGACAGCAACTACATCACAGCTTTCCTGCTGCACCAAGGCTTCCAGCTCCTCCTGTTTGTTACCCACGCTGTGTACACTGGTGTACATGCACTTCAGCTGGGCTCCTGGTTTCACTGTTAGCCTGGCCTTTCCNTACTACTAGCTCAGTCTCCTACTAATATCCCTCACCTGGGCCCCTGAAAGGCAGCAGACCTCCCTTTGCTTTCCCTTGTTTTTGTATGCTAAAAATATCCAGTTCAAGTGCAGACTAACTGGATATAAACTTTACAGGTCATTTATTTAAATACCTTATACAAATGCATTTTAAATCAAAAGAGATATTGGCCAAAAAATAAGAAATTTCCCCATTTTTATTACCAATCTAAGTAGAAGTGTATCTTCCCTACTTGATATATCTGTGTTTTTTGTTTTGTTTTATTTGTTCCCAAACTTAATATTCTTCTGCATTCATGTTATATAAAAAAGCCCTTCTGTATTTAACATCAAGCTTTCTTTTCCTTGTTTGTAACAACATGATTAAGAGGGAAAGAGAAATCTGGAATGCTTTAAATAGCTCCTTTAAGGTTACACTGCGAGCACATTCGTAACGGTTCTGATGTCTGAACTTTCTGCTTAACGTTCTGAGCAGCCAAATTATTTTTTCCTGTCTAGAAACTGTTAGTGTCAGGGAATATGTGGAAATATTTTCAGTGTAAAAATAACTTCTTGTCTTAATTTTCAAAGTTTTTTATGACTTAGTAGCTCCTTATTTACACATACAAACGCTGGGAGACCAGTGTTTAGCCTATTCAGACAGTTTCAGTCCAGCAGGGTTGTCAAATACCTATCTATATACATATTTTCCCTGAGTATCACAATCATGAACACCAGGTAAGCTACTACATTGTTCTCACTCAATTCCCCTGCAGGACACTTTTACAGGGATGACCTTTACGAAACTCAGCATACATTGTGGTATCACAGTATTGGCAGAGGTGACCACTGCTTATCGTGGTCTTCTGAGCAATTTCATGTTTTTCTCTGCCTCACATTGCCTCCTGCTCAAACTTGCCTGCAAAGCAAAGCCATCTTATGTACCTGGAGCAACCTGGCTGAGAGTAAATGGGGATCAACATGAATGGCTTTATACACTCAAGTGTATCAGCTTCCCAAATACTTACTATTTGGTTTGTTTTTCTGGGTTTGTTTTGTGTTCTTTGGCTCAGAGAAGCCATGGTCTGTGACTGGCTCTATGAACATCATCACTAGCACTGCTGATAATACATAGTGATAAATTGATATACATTTTAGAGAGGGAAAGGAAAAATCTATTTTCTTCTGTATTTGCAAAGATCCTATGATTCCAGATAATGTGATTTCTATTTCTTATCAATCATTGTGTCCAGCTCTGAAAGACACGGACCTGTTGGAGCAGGTCCAGAGTAGTCACAAAATACTCAGTGAACTGGGGCACCTCTCCCATGAAGAAAGTCTGAGAAAGATGAAGCTGTGCAGTCTGAAGAACAGAAATGTCTGGGGAGTACATGTTGAAGCCTTTCAATGTATAACATTTATAGAGGCTTTATGCCAAGGCCTGTAGTGACAGGACAAGTGAGGACGGCTTTAAACTGAAAGAGGGTAGATTTATACTAGATATTAGGAAGAAATTCTTTACTATGGGGGTGGTGAGGCACTGAAACAGGTTGCCCAGAGAGATTGCGGATGCCCAATCCCTGAAGTCTTCAAGACCAGGTTGGATGAGGCTTTGAGCAATCTGGTCTAGTGGAAAGTGTCCCTGCTCGTAACAGAGGCATGGAACTAGGGAATCTTTAAAGGTGCCTTGGAACCTAAAGCATTCTGGGTTTTTTAGTGTGGCTGAATGAATAGGTGGATGATGTATAAAATTTGTGGTTTTATTATTGAACCATGACAACACAGAGCTCTAATAGATATTCAAATTTATTTTCATATGTATGATTCCAGGCACATGCTTTTAAGTGTGGGATAATATAAAATGCTCACTGCAACACTAACCTGGAAGAGCTCCATAAAATCACTTAATGGTCTACACCACAGCTTCAAATGATTCAGTTCATTACAATTAATGAGGGGTGGTAGATCTGGAAAAGATTTCATATTGGATATGGTCATAGTCATTTGTTCTGTTCACTAAATCATTATGTTATCTCACTGGCATGAATCTTTCAATTTTAATACATTAATTTAAAGATGCCTCTTTTAGAGTTTGTTTGATAACCTTTGTTGGATACAATATCCAAAATAGTTCACTCTGAAGAATAATCTATAATTTAAAATGGCATAAAAATATGCTGTTCCAGTTCCCAAATCACACAATTTTAAAATGTTACATAATGCATAAACAACTTTGATGAATCCATTTAGTCATTCCTTTTGTGTTCTGGTGTCAACATTTCATAAATTTCAGGATTGTTGTAGAACTCAGGAAGAAGCATCAACTAACTTTTAAATATTCCTAGTAAAATCCAAAAAGTCTTTCCAGCCCTAGTGTTAGAAAAGAATATCTTCATGCAAGGTGCTTTTCTGTAATCAATATTAATGCAAGACAAACTATCTAGATTCCTGCGGGAACTTGAAACACATTTCATCTGGCTACATCATTATGGAAATTTTGACCACTGGCTCTTAATTAGGTATTCTCATTTGCATAATGAAAGTTCATGATTTTATTTGATACCATTCATAGCTGTTTTACTCAAGTTGCTTTGTAAGGAGAGATATATTACACTACAATAAACAGGGAGAAAAACTAAAACCTTTATAAAGGCTGAAGATAACTTGGCACTTACATTGCAAATTTAACATGCAAAAAGGACTTAGGGCCAATGCAATCATAGCTAGAGGTAGTAGTAGCAGTTGCCACTGTGTTCAGTTGAATTAAAATCTTTTTATGGGCTAAGAAAGTCCACTGCTAGTCCTGCCAGCTAAAATATTGAAAATAATCTCATGGTTGATGAGATAATGGCAGTTGTGACCAGCCTGGGGCTCTAAAGAAAGAAGAATCAAAAGGCCAAGGATCTTCTGTAACAGTGCACTTTTCAACTCTGATAGCTAAGAAAGAAGGGGTTCAAATGATCACAGACATTGCAAAAATTACAGTCATGTCTTATTTCATTTTAAAAAAAATCATAGTATAATCTTGTTATAATTTTGTCAGTGCTCAATTAAGGACCCATGTACGCTGCAAGGGAAGCTCAGATGACTTAAAATCCAGATTGAAAGGAAAAAAATTAAGTATTTCTTGCAAAAAAGCCCCAACCTTACACCAAACCTGGAGGAGGATGATCTGAATGTATTAGACTGAATACAGGTTATAAGTATTATCCACCTGAGATAACTGGTCTCTGACCTTAGCTTGGGGCTAACTGTGAAGCCTGGCTGAACATTAACATATATAATGAGAAAATAAATCATATCATTGACTTAATCAAAATATGATAATTAGTCATTGCTGTTTATGCCTTTGGGAAGAAAATTTTTCTAAATGTTAATTAGCGTACAAAAGTAACCAGTGAGCTTTTTATTCTCCTTTACCTCTTTATTAGCCTATGAACTAAGTACCTCAAGAGAATCTCAACTTGTACTTTCAATATTTTGACTCCTTGTATCGTGCCCAAGTACCACACAACTGGGTCTCTTTCTCAAAAAGTATCTCTTGAGCCCAGTGTTCTGTAAAGAACACAAATGAAAAATTATTATAGAAGCCAAAAGCAGAATTGATATTCTGCCTGATAAGTATGCCCCAATTACATAATTTGTATTTTAATTCAGTTTATGGCTCAGGTGAAATTATTAATTTCTGATTTCAAATCTGATAAGTTCTTGCAACTCATTTTTCACTGTTGAAATAATTGTAATAATTATTATTTAAGTTACTCTATTTGCTTAAGGCCAGCGTTGTTATTGTGAAGCAGTAAAAAGCAAAACCACCATCACTAAAAAAAACCCCAACCGAACAAAAAACCCCACCAAAACAACAAACAAACAAGCAAAAAATAAAATAAAAAAAGACAGGAAATGGGAACTGGTTCTGTGGGGCTTCGATGAATCTTAGGCTATACATGAGGCAGGCATGAAAGGACCTGGGAGTTTGGATTGACAGGAAGCTGAACATGAGCCAGCAGTGTGCCCAGGTGGCCAAGAAGGCCAATGGTATCCTGGCCTGCATCAGGAACAGTGTGGCCAGCAGGAACAGGGCAGTGATTCTTCCCTTGTACTCAGCACTAGTGAGGCCACACCTGGAGTACTGTGTCCAGTTCTGGGCCCCTCAGGTCAGGAAGGACATTGAGGTGCTGGAGCAGGTCCAGAGAAGAGCGACCAGGCTGGTGACAGGACTCAAGCACAAGTGCTATGAAGAGAGATTGAGGGAGTTGGGGTTGTTTAGCCTGGAGAAGAGGAGGGTCAGGGGAGATCACTCTCTACAGCTACCTGAAAGGAAGTTGTAGCCAGCTGGAGGTTGGTCTCTTCTCCCAGGCAATCAGCAGTAAAACAAGAGGGCACGGTTTTAAGCTCTGCCAGGGGAGATTCAAGTTACATATTATTTTCTTACAGAGAATAATCAGGCATTGAAATGGGCTGCCCAGGGAACTGGTGGATTCTCCGACCCTGGAGGTTTTTAAGATGACACTGGATGTGGCACTTAGTGCCATGGTCTTGTAACCACAGCCATGTTGGATCAAGGGTTGGACTTAATGATCTCAGAGGTCTTTTCCAACCTGGTTGATTCTAGGATTCTATGATTTTAATAAAGTGGAAACAGGGGAGGAAAAATTTAAAGAAAGGAGTTATGAAAAATAAAATTAGGAATTTTTGGGGTTTTTTTTTTATTTTAAAAGGCAATGAAAAAATTCTGTCTAGAAAAAGAAATTTCAGGAAGAAGCTCTAAGAAAATACCAGATTAAATATGTAGTTTTGGTCACTAATGTAAACAGGTTGTCTGTTCTATTTCTTTTTTTTCAGAACAGCTCTCAAGAGATAGTTAAAAGCAGAACTAAAACTCATGTTTCTAGACAGATGGGATTTTCAAAGATCTTAAAGCTGCACAGATCCAAACATGAATCCTGGTTTCTTCTTTCAAATCTCCAGGTTGTTGAGGTACAGGTTCCAGACGTTTCTTTCTGAGCTGCAAGATTTTTCTCCTCTATATCCTCAAATCTCCAGGACTGGCTGTTTGACAAAAAGTTTCAAAAGCTCTCTCACCCTGTCATATTCAAGATCAGTCATTTCACACTGCCAGCAGGCCCTTTTCTAACACAGAACTGAAAGTGTTAGTAACACTTGCTTTTGCTAGAATCCCTTTTGGACTGGTTGATAGGACGAGAAAATGTGTGTATAACAAGGTGTGTTCCTTTTGGAAATATAGTTGCCATTATAGAAAAATGTGAAAATTAAATATAAATAAAAATAAGACCCCTCGTTCATATACATACCTGTATATATTCATGCACACATGTAAATATATATGTATATATGTGTTTGTGAATACACAGACACACACATGTGCATATATATATACACATATATACACGTATATACACACACACACGC
The DNA here is from genome assembly GCA_013397135.1 of Pachyramphus minor. Taxonomy (NCBI): domain Eukaryota; kingdom Metazoa; phylum Chordata; class Aves; order Passeriformes; family Tyrannidae; genus Pachyramphus; species Pachyramphus minor. The sequence goes on from VYXB01002809.1 coordinate 5,614, forward strand.
ATATATATATGTAAACCCACTAATTTTTGTGTGCAATGCCTGTGTATGATTTGTAAATAAAGCCCTAATGCAACAAAAGAAATATTGTAAAACTGTGTAACAGGCAACAAATACCTCTTCCTTTCTCTGGAAATATACCATTAATCATGATGAATTCTCTTAGTATTACATGGGACAATATGTAATCCTTTAGGATTTCTGTTATAATTTAGCATTAATTAGTTTCTACCTACAGTAAAGCGCTACCTAAACTTGAACAATGTAGTGCTTATTACCTTTCTTGCTAATGTCTCAGGTTTCTTCCAGTGTCTTCCTCTTTTTACCTCTAGTAGTCAGAAGGTTATTCTATCTATTTTTATATAGCAATACACAGAACTGAGATTTCCCTCCTACCACTCAGACCTAAAGTAATTTGAATGTATTATTTATCCCTGGAGTAATTTGCCACAACTAATCCTCACAAGCAGGTCTAATGCTGGATCCTCTGGGATATTCCTCATTTTTGATTAATATAAACCGTGAATGCACATCTTGAAAAATATACCGGTGGCTACTGCTACTAGGCCTCTTCAATGTGCTGAAAACCAAGATGCCAATTTTTCAGTACCAATGGAGATGTATCAGGTTTGTCAAACGTGAAGCCCTGTGACACAGCTGGGGGAATGCCCTGACCCCAGCCTACCCAGAGAGGCAGCAGAAGAGATCTGAATGGTTTTGAACGTGGACTACAAATAGTGATCCCCATCTGACACCCTTTGATCCCATATCTGAAAGTGTTAGCATGTCTATCCATACGTTGTGTATAAAGCATGTGGTTAAATGCCTCACTTTAACCTTTAGTTAATCTATATTTATATGTTGCTAGTGCAGGTAGCGTAACTGGAGTTCTCTCTCTCCTTAGCTGTATCTTAGCCAGCTGTATCTATAATGATGTTTCTTCCTGCTTTCCTCTACTACTCAGGTGGTTATACCATTGAATGAAACAGGGTTGCTACACTCTTTTCAGAGGGTGTTTCAAATATTCAAGTTCAGAGAGATTTGGTGTCTCTCGAACATAACAGTAGGATTGCAACCACTATAACATAAACCCCCCAAAAAATCAGTATTTTTGGATTCAGGAGATTGTCTTTGTTGAAGTGTTTTGGTTTTTTTTTCCTTCTCTTTCAGCTGAAATGTATTTGAACTGTCACATTTTTCAGTCACATGAATGAGAAGAAAAAATTACACAGAGCTTTGCTCTTCTGACAGTACTCTTGAAATCCCCTTTATACTTCTTAAATACTGTTTTCAATGCTTCTTAAAAGAAACGTTTTCTAGTTAGAACCCTTAAAAAGTACACATATTTTTTTAAAACCAGCCATGGCTCTTTTAGCAAAAAGGGAAAGCATTTATAGTACACCAGAGAACACAAATTTCAATGATAATAGAAACAGTAAAAAAAGTAAATGAAACATGTTATATTAAAAATACTAAAGGTCATTTTGAAAAGTAACCAGTGAACATTACCAGCTGTCTTCCAAGTTATATCCCCAGTCAGTTTGGCGGGACAATAACATAGTAACAATTTCAATAAGATTTTAATGCAAGTCTTTAATGGACACCCTATTATGGTGCCATTTACAATGTGAGCTAATGATGGTAAGATGATTTCAATGTCATTCTAAGAGGATTCCATTATGAAGCCATTACAATATGAAGCTGCAATAGCAAAATACTTTCACAAGAAATCCATAGAGACAGTGGGATGGTTCCATTACTGGTTCCAAAGTGATATGATGGCACTCCAAGGATTTCACTACAAACCTATAGAGACCACACCAGCATGTAAAATGATGATATACATGATGCACTTCTTTGGAGATAGACTTGTATTTCCACTTTAAAATAGAATTTTGTTCTGAAACATAGTAACAAAAAAGTCATCTTCTGATTCATGCTTTTTTTCCTACATGTACTCCAAGACACATTTATTTCCCTTAACAAGTAAAACTCCTCAATCTTCCTTCCTTATCGGTTCTAATCTTGTTGACATGTTTAAGACAGGAAGTGAGCTTAGTTCTAGTTCTTTTAGGTCATGTTTTTTTACTATAAAAGTATCATTTACTTCAGTACTCACCTACTGAGTTGAACATAAGAATGAATAATCTGAGGTCAGTGTTGGTACACAACAATATCTTCAACGGTTCCCACTGACACAGATCAGTAAAATTGTAGGATGTGAACTTATTTGGAAAATGTCCTAATCCTACAGAAAAAATGTCAAATTAAAATTATTAATCTTGGTTATCTCTCTTCATTTTTAAAAGTAATTTCCCTTGTGGTTTCTTACAAATGGTCCATGCTGTTAGAACTCCTTGTGAATGTGTTGATAGAACATTTCGTCAAGGAAAAAAAGTTCTGTAAAAGTATGCCAAACTTGCTAAAAAACACAGCTAAGTATCCTTTTTTTACATATTAAGAATGAAGCAGTTTAGAGGTTGTTATAGAAAATTTTCTGAAGCTTCCCACCCTCTTCACCCCCTTCTGTTAAATTAAGAAATTACAATTGAAATGGGGCAGGGAGGAAGCATATACATATACACCTATGTGTATATGATGTCTGTAATTTTTTGTTTGGTTTAGTTTTCCTAAAGCAAAGTATCTGAATAGACATTCCTTTCCAGTCTCTTGGAAAAATTTTCTTCAGATTCAGTGTAAAGCTTGATTTCTAGAATGCTGAAATTCTCTGTGAAAGAGAATTGTTATTTTTTCCTTAGCTCTATAATATATAGAGAGAGCTTCACTTGCCAAACAGTGTTCATCTTCAAAACCCTCTGTGGATATTAAAGTGTATGAATCTAAATAATTAGGTATTTAAAAACCAGTGCATTTGAGAATCCTTCTGATATGAGCGTTTGCCATTCAGAAATCCGGAATTCTTAGAGGACACTCATTCTCTTCTTCTACAATTCAAATACAAGCACATTTGATTGCTGATACACCAGAAAGACACATTTCTAAAAATCACAGAACACATAGGGGTAGGTTGAATTACATGTCCTGTTCCTGCTAATGTTCTTTGTCTGACATCTTGCTAATTAACATGTTCAGCTCAGCAGATCAAGGGCTTTTGGTTGAAGGATCTGTCATTACAACATATTCCTCCCTTTCTGGGTTTTAACTAACCGGTTTTCTGAGATTCTGCAAAACCCTAGCCAAGTCTAAGAGATGTGCTCTTCACCTTCTCCTGTTTTTTTCTCAACTCTGTTTGTTGCATCTCCTAATTTTAAAAATTAATTCCTAACTTTAACTAAATTTCATAGCAGATTAATAGTCTCAAAGTTGTTGAGTTTCTGTAAGTTTCAGGAAGGCAGGTTAGAAGAGAGCAAAAAAAAAAGTTATTAATGTACTTACAAGAGGAAAACCTAAATATAAAATACCTTTTTTGTGTTCATGGTGTATCCAATGACTTCTTTGAGCACTGATGATGCCTAGAAGAGTGAAAGACAGAGTCTTGACTGAAAATTCCAAATATTTATCTTAAAGTATCATGAACACAGTTGTGATTCCAGCTTGCGTACTCTATCCAAACTATTTTAGAGGAAACTTGTCTACAGTTTTTCTGTAGTCCAACTGAGGTAGTAGCGTGGAGGTATAAAGCAAGAGCTGCTAACAGACCTGAACTTATTTTAAAAAAGGAAGGTCAACTGCAAGATTCTTATCCAAGAATATGAAGAATCAGAGACCACTGGGCTACATGGCATGCTTTTTGATTTCTAACCTTATAGCAGTTCAGACAGGCATATCAAACTTTATTCTAGCTACGCTTTTTTTTTCTTCTAAGAGGTCTTAACATTATTTCAACATTGTGTTTCTCAATGGAATAAATTGCTAGTCATTCTCATTCCAGCACTTCCATTTACTTTTGTTGTGTATATTTGGATTCTGTTTAACAATCATTTCTTGGCTTTTTACTATTCTTTGAAAAGCTTGAAAGAGATAGCACTGTGTATTTGTCTTATATGCCACGTGTAATAGGCAGAGAATCAAAGCACTGGTTAAACTTCATTGCTGGCATTCACAGCTTGCTTGACTCCAGCCACAATGTCATCAGCGTTCACAGAATCAAAAAAAAAAAAACAGAGCAGACTGTAACAAAGCCATGTATTCTGTTGCTTCCAAAATTGCAGTCTCTGCAGCCCACAGAGCTTGTGATGCTGTCTAAAAGACAGCAATTTGTCTGCAATTTGAAAATGGTTTTGTGACATGATATACTTATTTGACACTCTAATACAATAATAGAGGTGGGGTAACATGACTATTGCAAAATAAACTATCATTGGGAACAGTGTCCTGTCCACAATTAAAGCATGGATACTGAAAATAGTAGAACTCTGACTGACAAAATGATTGTGTGTATAGAGCTTGGCAACATGCATTTTGAGGGAGCAGTCACTTCCTTTTCAAGAATTCTTGAAATCCAAAATTAAGTTCTCTTAAAAAAAAATGGAGGCACTCTCACAATTCACTTTCATCTGCAAAACCTACTTAGACAGGAATATTTTGTGTTATGTATATGGTATAAAAGATATCAGGTTATTAGCATTTTATCGGTATTAAAATTCAAAGAAAAAAAGGAAAATCAGATATGTACAAGTTTGGCTTAGGGGTTAGCTTCTCACTTTCACCTTATAAATATCTTGTTAAAATTCTTCATCTATAACACTCGTTAACATGTCAGCATGCAAACTCTACCAGTCAAATCTTGTCTCATTTAGCTTTTCTGTGAGCACTGTAGCAACAACGAGTTTTAAGGCACCTGCATTTATGTCCTTAGTGTAGTTGCAGTGCATGCTGAATAAAAATAAGTGATGTTATTTTCACTGTGTGAGATCTGACAGAGAAGCAGCCAAGTTGTAGCTATAAGAGGCAGCAGCAATAACCATCACCACTGGCAAACTCTGGCAGATATATTTGCTGCCAGCCTTGTTACTTAAAATAAAAACCTTTAGTGTTAAAAACTCCCCTCTTTGCTCTCATGCCACCTTGATATCTCTGCTTGCCTTGCTGTCTTGGTTAAGGCCATTGGGAGTGGAACTTAAGGATGTCTAAATTTGATATGGATCCCTTGTGGAGGTACAACCAGAGGATACAACCAGAGTTTATATATCTCTGATTCTTTCAGTCCTTCTTTGTCACAACAAGAGTATAAATATAAAACTGTTTGGTCATCTCTACAATTTTTTAAGTTTTTGTGCTTTCTCTCAGGACAGAATTGATAAAAGTAGTTGCACAAGTGAAAAAGCATGGAATTTCAATTCAAAGAACAGAACATAATAATCTTCAGGACTCTATGTGCTTCTGACATTACCTAAAATAAGCCAGCTGACAACAGCTGATGAATATTTGTTTAAACTAAAACTTACTAAAACTAAGGAAATCGGTGAATAACCCATAATAAGAAAAACACTAGAGTGGTGGAGAAAGGAGTAAGGAGACTAGATGGAAATAGAGAGTGGAAATAGACCTAAATTGTAATTTTTGCTATCATCACTGTACAAAATAACAACCTCCAGTGTACTGTATTAACTCTCTTCCTCTGTATCTGATATGACTCAGAGTTCTTCTTTTACAATAAATATTGCCTATCTGAGTTTCAAAATTGTCATTAATCTTGTTTAGAGAAAAGGGAACCCTTTGTATCCATTGTTAGACTAATAAGGGCTGAACAGTCTAACCAAATCATTTACCATTTATTCTTAGTGCAGTTACAAGCATACTAACACTTATAGCTAATAATACACTGAAGACTTCTATGCACAAGTGTTTCAGCATCTAATCTTTTCCTGCACTATAAATTCATCCTTTATACGTCTCTCTACATATCAAAGTCAACAGCTTCAAGGAAAAGTGGTAGGATTTGACCTACAGCAAGTTACCAACATCCCAAGTCCTGTGTTGGAAAAGTATGACAGGGGTTTCTTGTTCCTCACACATGGGTACATGTACAGTCACTGGTTTACAAGATTGTACTTCTTTATTTATCAGTAACTGACCACTGTGCTTTGTGCTTACAGTTTGGGGTCCCTGGTGTCCTCCAGCATCTTTTCTTTCTTACATTGTGTTTTATTTTAGATTCATAAATAGCTCGCTCCACACTGACTAAATACTTGTTATTCCGATCCAGTAACTAAAAAGATATTACACCATATAACTGCCTAAAGATAAAACAAGTAAAGGCATTAGTCATCTTACCACTACACAGTTGTTGCCACAGCTAAGGGAAACTAGAAAGAGCTCAAGCCCAGATAAGCCCAGCAAGTTCTGACACCTTACAATGCTAGTAAAAGCCAGTGGTTTTTACTAGCAACTAGAAAATTGTATTGAATTTCCCCTTGCTTGTTCTACTGCATTTCAACCTGAACTTTCACTGGTCCACATGAATTAGCTTGAGAAAATTTAGTATAGTTCCTGTGAAAGCTAGACCTCAGATATGAGACTCTGTATCCGAAGATTGCAAGGGAATTAAAATACAGATGAAAAGAGAATAGCAAATTTCAAAAGCAAGAGTAATATGGTATATTTATGTCTGGTGAGTGATAAGGATACTTCTGTCGACCTTGAAGCACCTAAATAAAGAGGATCACATTCACTTTTGATATAACTCCAGTAATATTTGTAAAGCTGTAAAAGGAATTTGTTTGGCTTAGAGGCCAGTCTCATGCAGATAACTCGGTGTTTGTCAGTCCTAAAATTCCACCACTCACAGACACATGATAAACTTTCTACTCCACTATCATTAACATGACAATTGTCCTTCCTCTGTGTCATGGCTTTTGAATTCTTTTGCTTTGAGTGTACTCAAAGCCTAACACTTTTTTTCCTTGTGGGAAAATGCACACAATTTCTACTTGGTAAAAATTTAGCTATTTCATGAAGAAAAAAAAATCACAATATTTACAATTATTCCAGATTTACCATCTACAGTAAGACAGAAACCTACATGAGACTCTAAAGGATATTTACATTTCTACACTTAGCTCTTTCTTCTCCTTTTCTCCACATCATGGAAACGTAAGCAACTTTTTCTCAAAAACATCTACAAATCCAAACTGACTTGATAAGTAAGAAATATCTTTTTCAAATTTCGTGGGAAATGTCAGACTATGTGTCTAGTGGCATCAAAATTTGATACATGATATCTTGCAAGCATGTGAAAAGTCTACTTAATTCCAAAAATGTTTTCAGTAGTTTAATATAGCCCTAGAAACAAAAGTTAACATTTAAAAGTTTTTAATAATTATTTAAACAACAAAAAAAAAAGTATGTATGATAGAAAAATGACAATGAAATTGTAAAGGAATATTGTGTTTTCATTTACTAGCATTACTGGGTGAAAAAGAAGAACATACTAGTGGGTATCACACACCTAAATGTCAGAAAATGAACAATCAATTGCAAGGAAATTTCTCATTTTCCTGATCTCTTTAACTCTTGGGTGTTTGGACAGTGGAACAAAGACTTTGAAAGGAACAGCAGAAAAGTAGTTCCAGTAGTTTGACACAATGAGTGACTGAATCATTGGACTGAGTTCCTTGTGACTCAAAGAATTTTTCTCTGAACACAGGTCTATGTGTGTGCTTCTGTTCTGTCTGCTCCAGTTCACATGGTATAGTCCTTTTATGTCAAAGATACCACTCAGAGGTTTTTGTCACATTTTACGAAGGTGCCAGAGAGCCTGGGAAGAACCTCTGTGGCAAGCATAACAAAATCCCTTGTAAGTTGTTATATTATATCTTCCTACATTTTTTCTGATGTCTTCAGAGAAACAAAGAATAGGAAAGTGCACTGATTATTTTTTGTAAAGAGCCATTTTTGACCTCATGGCAAATATTTGGTAGTGTATGGGGGAGGTTTCATATTATTTAACATATTATTACAAATAACTAAGAACTCGCTAATGAGTATTTACTGTTTTTCTCTGAGAGAGAATTTATTGCAAAGCAGAGAAAGACACTGTTCAATACTGCAGGTTTTCACGTGCTATTGTATATGTGGCTAAAACATTTTTTTGCTATGGTGAGAATTTATCAAAATTATATGGATGGAAAATGAACACTATAATTTCAGAATATTTTAAGGTTACGATATTTCAGAATAAAATCTGCCTGTCAAATACCGATTATTTTCCTTTACATACAGGCAATTTTTAACTATGTGATCACAAACCAGTGTTTTCCCACATACAATAAACCTCTAAATTTTCAAGATTTGACCATCGGTGCAATTCAGATCAGCTTCATTGACCTCCAAGTTTAACAGCACTTTTAGTATATCTTAATATTTTTTCTACTGTCTACAATGGTTAGAGTGCAGCATAGCACGATTATACTTTCTCTACTTACATGATCTGGAATAGTTACCTGCTCCTCCAAGAATCTCCATCACTGCAGGCATGTTTTTTTAACCTTTTTTTTTCTTTTTTTGTCATGGTAATTGTGGGATTTGATCTGTTGCATCTAATAAAATGCTGACCATTGAACAGTAGTAATAAACAGCATCTGTTTTTTGTCTGCATGGTAAGAAATGATCCTTCTACACAGCCCCACTGATTTCATTAAAGGTAGAAACCCACCTGTTTGTCATGACTTGCACACAATTTAAGATCTTCAACGTGTAAATGATGGCATAATCAGACATTAAACAGCATGAACTGCTTAAACCGTCTGGCAGATAAAAGTTGCTCCCTTCTCATTCACTGCACAAGTACAAATATAGAGGCCCGGTTTAGCATTAACTTGCAGATTAGTGTTTGTTTCTTCAAAGTGAAGGGGGAAAAAGGTGATTTTCTTGCTCTGTTAAAAAAAAAAAAAAAGGAAAGTAACAAACAAAAAGCAGGTGGGAGGCTTTTATTAAAGAAAACCACTGCAATTAATTAATGATCAAAAAGGGCAGCGCTGCCAGCCAAGTTTCTAACATGTAATTTTCTAGTATGTGAATACACTTCAAGATCCTTCTTTTTGTGAACCAGAAATTGAGTGCTTAGTGGTGACATGCATCATCCTCCCAGACAATAAACAGCATGTGGTTTCACAAGCTGGGGTCACACCAGCTTGTAATAACTGGATGTCAATTATTTTCCTTGGAAACAATGACTGCTGGCAGCACTGAAGTCCCAGGATTTTGTGAGAACATAGTATTCTATTGCTACAGTGATAATGTGCCTGTCTAATGCAAGGGAAACATACTTTTTTTTTTTAACTGCTACATGTCTAACCTTGGGTTCATTGACAATGTTGTGCAAGTGAAGGTGCCAGGATTACTGAATCATTCCTGATTAATGGTGATATCATCAACAGCAATGTTTTAGGCTTAAAGTATTGGTTAGTGTTCAGTACTGAGAGGAAGTACATTACAGAGATAGAATCACAGAATGCGAATCTGACTTAACTTAGCCTGAGATTTATTGTCATTCCTAAAAGATATAAGATACAGAGATACTATTTATGAGGTAAGTCCAGTGCAGGAAAAAAATAAAGTGCTTTAAAACCAGTTTTAAATGCTCTTCTACATATTTTTGTGATCTCTCTATTCCAAAAACTAATTTAGCTGCCTAGCCATAATTTTTCAAATGCTTATGATAATGAAGAACCTAAAATGTTTCTATTTCCTTCCTTAATTATTTCCACCATCAAAAATATTTTTTACATTCTGTCATCAGTCTAGTTAATGAAATCTTCTGTTGACTAAGATATTGAGAGAAGTAACTGCTCTAGACCTTACGTAATCTGAGTTCAGCTCTAATTTAAAATTTAAAACTATTCCAATATTGAAATGTCTGTGGGAAGTAAGCATCTAAATAGCCACTGAAAATTACCTAGGTTCTTATCCCTGCTTTGGATAGAAAGCTGTTAGGTGTTGGTAGTCTATTCTCCAGCATTCTTTTTGCACTCAAAGTAAAATCTTTTTGCTCTCAGACAATAGGATTGTTTGTCTCTTCCCCACCCTTACATATAGAAGGGAATCTCCCATCTCTCCCAGGGTAATGCAATAAATATGAGGGAGAAAGGGAGCAAAAATGGAAAATCGTGCAGGGTATGTTCAGTCTGCAAGTGTTTTTAATTCCTATCCAACACCGGTATAATCACAACATCTACAGTGACGTAAAATTGGTAAGAGAAGAGAATCCAGCTGATAAATTCAAGGATGAATCTTTCATGGTTTTTTTCAGAGGAGCTTTCAGAACAAACACACCAAGCTTCGAAACTCGCCTTGGAAAAGACAGTGGCAAAACAGATGTTAGAGATTAGTTCAGAGTTTTTGCAGTCACCGAACCACAACATAATTTGATTTTGTTGCTCTTTTGATAAGAGCAGGATTTGTGGAGCGTGTTTGTGTACAATAAGCACATATCTCTATTTCTTTTTCCATTAATGCAAGTAACCTCTAGGGAATAAAACTTTTCCAGTGGTAATTAGGCTTGTTTTCAGTAAACTTTTGTGCTAGGGAGAAGCTTACGGATTCTTTTATATTTTTGATCAGTTTTTAATAGATTGTGCCCATGTTTTCTCTCCTTTCAGAGCTGTTAACTGAGGAATAACTGTTGGGGAAAATATGTGGTATTTTTCTTTTGTAAAACCATTAATATTCCTCACCACCTATCTCTCTGTGTTAATGTAATTTTCAGTAGGTTCATAATGTTGATAATCCAAACATCTCCTAATCACTTTCTATAGCTTTGAATTCACATATTTTGCAATGGAACTGAATAGATGTGCTGCTGTGTTTCGGGTGAATATAAATGCAGTGGATTCATTTTTTTTAACCATATGTCCAGTGAGTTATTATGAACTTTCTGCCTTGCTTTAAGCAGCATTTTTACTGTCTGGGTAAATGTAGACAAGAGCAGCATAATTTTTTCTACAGAGCAAGCTTACTAACTATAATTCCGTGAGAACAGAGATTTGTGTATTTTCTGGTCAGCGTCCTCCATACCTAAGGAAAAGTTTGCATTTTGATGTGGGTTGTACCTTGAATAGATATTCGGTAAATATTTTCACTATCACAATATGTCTTTTCATAGTGGACAAATAGAAAGAATTAAATTGGTGGTCTTTGCATCAAGGAACCCTGTTGTGCAATTATTTGGGTACAAGATCACAAAGCGGTGAAACTTTTACAAGCCTGTGGGAGAATATTTGCTAAAAAGCCAACTAGACTCTGGTGTCCCAGGTGGTCTGTGTGTGCATCAGTTAACCATGGAAGGAAACTGAGCAACATGAACTAGCAACTGTTGAGCAAAGGTGAACAGAAATGGTGAGAAAACCCTTTCTTATTTCCTATCAGTAGTTCAGTTTCAGGATGAGACCTGAAACTGGGGAATGATCCAAAAACTTCTGTCTAGATGCAGTGTTTAGTTATATTAAATGCTTGCTTAGAAGTAACTTAGATTAAAAAAAAATTATATTTAAACCAATTTAATAAATTTTATCTCAGTAAATATGCCACTTAATTTTATTGAAATCTCAATGTTACTGTGACAGTACTTCTTTAAGGAACAGGAAAAAGACTTTTAAATAAATGTCTTTACAGCCTTCTGAAGTTACAGTTAATAGAGCTTGAAAGAAATTTTTCTTCTTTATTTTCTTCCATCATAATCTATAAAACATTTTTTCAGTCTAGGATAACTTGCCCTTGAACTCTGGGATAAATCTCAAGGCATATTAATTTGCCAAACCCAGTAGTTGCTTCTACTTATAGTCTGCAAAATATTTTTTTTCGTGTAGATCCCAACATTCAGAACTCCTATAAGAAGGGATGTTCTCCTCTTTCCTCTTCCATTTCAAGTGGCACCGAATAAGTTTCCAGGTAAAAGTCATTTTGTTTTACAAACTGACACTTCTTCTACTCTCTGTTAATTCTAATGATGTCATAGAAACAAAAATAGGTTGACTTTGTCCTTTTATATATAATATTTATAAATTGTCATTTATTTAATCTTGTTCTCATTCCTGATATCATTACTAGAATCCTTCAGTAAAAGTATATATTTATTAAGCTCTCTCAAATTCTGAGGGGTGATTTTTCTCTTTTCATGTATTCAAAAAAGACAGAAAGCAAAAAACTTCAAAAGTTTACAGTAAAGTCTTCAAAGCTCATGGCAAGCAATTTTCAAACTACTTTAAAAAGGTAGAAAGAACAAATACGAAAATGTTCTAGATTGTCAAATCACACACACAAATTTCAGATCCACATCTATTCACTGAGAGTAAAACTGTAAGTTTTGTGGGCTTTTAAGCACACAAATATACCAACTGAATAACCTGCTATGTATTTTGCATTTTGCTATCAGAAGTGCATAGCCAGAACACGGAAAATATTCTTACTCAAGTGGTTTTCTACATCTACTTTATTATTTAAAACTTAGAATATCTGTGAGTTTTCCTAAATATAAATAAACGATATCATCATAGTAGTAATAGATCTAACCTTCAAAAGTACTCATAAAGACTATTGTAGGATACAATTCTGAAATGGCTAACATGTAAAGGTAAGTGACAAAAAGAAGAAAAATGTTTTTCCATACGAAAAATAGTTTTCCTATAAAGTTGAGGCCTTTTATTTCTCTTCCTTTCTTTCACAATTGCTTCCCTTGAGAGTATATAAGTTCTCTTCTCAAGGGTATATGACTTGTTAGTATGAAGAAGCATAAGTAAGTAATTCTAGGTCAAGAAAGACCATTATCTACTGTATGACAGTAGCTGATAGCATTCCTCAAGCAAGAAATATAAAACATACATTAATGCTTATCCATCTTTCAGCACTTTATGGCTTAGAAGCTTCTCAAGATACAGATATTATCTTTTTGTTTAAAACTTTAAATAGTTTCTACTTCATTAACGTGTTTTAATTGCTTTTTGTGTCTATTTATAATTTGACATTAACTACGTCTGTTAGCTACAAGTCTCTTCTACAATCTAAGCACAGCATGGGACAAGTACTGATTTTTTTTTTTAAAGCTCTGCATAGTGACTTCTTTGCATTAATTTTGGTACTTTCATATCACAAATATTACATAATCACTCCATTTCTGCACAGCTTCTGTGGTTGTAGAGTTGATTCCCCTTAAGGTTTCTGATTTTTTTTAAATTGAAATCTATTTTTCTTTACTCATGAAAAGGCAACAATTTCCTCTACAACTTTTTTGAGTGGTGGAGTCCAAGTTGTCAGTACTCAGAAGTTGAGATGCAAGCACAACATAGATTTATACAGTTGTGAAATGATGCATAGTTTTCAATTCTCTATTATTTTCAATAATTCCTACATTTGGAACATTTTTTGGGTTAACACTGTTCACAATGATTCTTGCATCTCTTTCCTGTGTAAATTAGGCAGCTTAGGATGTATCACCCCGTGCATATTTTTAGGGCCATTTTTTCATCATAAGTGTTACTTTGAATTTATCATTCTTGAATATCATCTGCCACTTTATCACTTAGTCTCCATGATATTCTCTGTAGCTCTTTAGATCCAGCTCTTTTTATTATCCTCAGTAATTTTGAATCACCAGGAAACTTTGTCATCTCAGTAATTACCCCCTTCTACATATTATTTTTCAATATGTTGAACCTTAAATGTCCAGGCAAAAATCCCTGTGGAATGTGTCTGAAAAATTATTGTTTATTTACCCGTTTCTTCCCAAGGGTTTTATTTAGTAACACAAAAACTTTCCTGTGTGATCTTGCGTAAAGTTTTCCAGTGTTAACATATGAATTACCTTTAAATACCTAGAAGAAATTTATATTGAGTAAAAATTGACTCATGATGATAGTATATGACAGTGGGAAAATATTAATATTGCTGCCTATCTAAAATCTAAAAATTTCAAAAAGCCACAATAAGCATACAATATTTTCCTCTTAGCCTATGGAGTTTGATGAAATGTAGTAAGTCTGAGCATCTGTGCCCTTGAGAATGCTCTGGCCAGGAGGTTTCACTCTCTTCTTTCTAAGGGAAAAGTTGAACTCTAAATATTTCTATTGCTGTTTGTTTGTATGTTTGTTCTGTTGCTCTTTCTTTTTTCTGTCTTTTACACTTTTCTGTGATCTGGCGTTGACCCACTTACAGAAACCAAAAATCCTGTTTTAAAGGCAGAATCCAGAAAGATGACAGAATTATTGTTCTGGATTTAGACATTTTTATAGCGATACTGTTGACAGAAGTCACACAGAATAGGCTCTACTATCCCTTGAATACCCCAAAATAGCGAAATGTGACCCTTGTTATAGAACAATCATGGTTAATCTTCTGTACAGCACAGGGGGTCTTATTCCCTCACATTGGATTCTGTTCATTAGTTCATTAGTTACTGCTTGCCCTGTGTTTATCTTCATTCTAATTTGTGTTTAATAAGAAAGATTCTTCCATTTCCCCAAAAGGCATTTAATTGAAGTGAAGGTGACCAGCAGGTGGTTTGCGTAAAATTTCATTAGCCTCTTAGATTGTTTCTGACACCTTTATGAAAGAATGCTTCATTACCATGCAAATGGTCACTGGCCTTGTTTCCGAGCTAATCACCGCATAGCATAACATACGTATCACAATGTTGTATTCTGTAAGATTTATATGATTACTTCAGCTAATTTCAGAGTTATAATGACACCCTTAAATAACTGCAGAATGGCAAGTATCTCATATAAATCATATCATATTATGCCATTAAGAGTACCCAGGACAATTCAGATAAGAGAAGAACCAAAGACAGTGTGTTTGTCTGATATTTTTATCCTTTCTGATAAAGAAAATGATGATTTCTTTCCAGCTTTGAGATGACATTAAGACCACTCAATACAAGAACCAGTATTAACTTTCACTTCCTTGGTTATCTCTTATGAACATGAATAAATGAAAATCTATTTTGCATACAAGTTTGTAGCCCAATAATGCCTACAATTTCCAAGTAAAAAAACAAACAAAAATTAGTAAAAACAAGTGAAAACAAGTAAAAAATAATCACAATTTAGTTTGGTTTTTTATTGAGTTTTTTAATATTGCTGGCTTCTTTAAATGTCAGTCTTCATTTTTGCTATAATTTCTAGATTGTACCTTAAGCAATAGAAAATTTCAAGTCAATATCCACAGACTGGTTGCTTATCTTCACTGCATGCATAGTTTACATCTTCTCATGTAATATTCTAATTTTTCTTAATGCTGCTCAACAGAGATTTTGAACATGGATTCAATGACTTTCAAATAATAAAAGTTACACATACAGGGAAATGCTGCAAAAATAGGTTTCTGGGGTTTTTTTGCAGCTTAAAAAATACATAAAATCCTAAGAATTTTTAATAAAATTTAAGTATTTATGCCTTTAAGTGGTTTTCTTACTGTAATAGTGAAGACAAGTTAGACAGTATAGAAAAAGTATAATTAGTATAAATATCAGGAATACAACTATGATCTGTTACATATGAACTTCACAAATCATTATCTTTATTTCATAATTCATCAAACAGACACTTCACCCTTTCTTTTCTTTACATATTTTTTCCTGAAGAATCACAGCATTGGAATGTTGGTTGTTAAGAAGGGATGGCAATTTCAAAATTCCACAGTGTGCATCATAAAGCTCCAGCTACTGACATTCTGCTTTTTTATTAAAAAAGAACGTAATTTAAAGCATTTCTGCTGACACAATGAGTAACCCAGAACACGAAGAATGAAATGATTTTTCTCATAAATTAATTTCAGGTCATTTAAAATTTTCAAATTCCATGAAAATATGAATGAATGATCACTGTCAGTCTCTGAACACCTCTTTTGCATTTCAATATCTTCACCTTCTGAAAGGTACTAATATGTGGTATGATGCTGTGTGGTTTTTAATGACAGACATTGACACATTTCCATTACTCTGGTATTCTACTATTGATTTGTGTTGTGTGTGGTAATATGATATGCAAATGATATGGTAGAGCATGTTAAATGCATGGTATAATTTGTACAATGCAGTTGTACAATGCATGGAAAAAGAACTCACATGTGAAACAATGAATGTGTATTGCAAACTAACTGCAGAAGATAAAAAGCTGACTGGAGCACTTGTATGGCAATTCAAATGCCAACTAGCAGTCTAAAGTCATGCTTCTGTTGTAATTACTAGTAGATCCTGATGGTAGCTACAGCATAGTAGTTAACTATTAAATCAATGGGAGCAATATTGTTCCCTCCCAACCTGTTTATCCAGCCTCAGTTTTCTTGTTTCAGTCTTTCCTTGACTGAGCATCAGGAAACCTGTTCACCTCAGAGAACTAATCTTAATTAAGATCTGCTTGAACATCACTGTCCAAACCAAGCACAACATAGAACCCTTACCTAGGACTTTTCACCAGAAAAAGCTGGCAGGGACATCTGTTACTGCAGCTTCTGCTTTGGTGTGTCTTTATAGAATGTTGGTAGGGAAACTCTTAGTCAATTTAGACACATCAAATGGTATGAATCAATACTGTGCCTGGAATCAGACAGTCAGGATAAACACGCAACTGTAGATACAAGGTTAAACTCTATCAGTTTCCCTAATCTTTACTTAAAACTCTCAGTTTCCACAAATGTTCATTCCAAAATAATCATGAATTAGAACAGGAGCAGAGATACAAAGGAGGGTGATTCACAGTCACAGTGATTGATTTCAACACATAAATGCATATTTGCAGAGTTTTTTGAGAGCAGAAATCAATCAGTTTCACTTACATTGTAAGAATATGTAAATAATATTTATATATCTTATTCCTAGCACACTCCTATTTTCCCTGCAGAAATATTGTGAGGTATAGATAATATGGAGTGTTTCTATTCAAACTTTTCCTTTCTCGAGGACCTTGAGGAATACAATATTCTTACAGTTAGAAGCATGGGGAAAAAAAGGTTCATATGTGCTTAACTAATCTGAAAAAGCCAAGGTCTCATCTCCCTTCAAAACCAGAATAAAGCATCTCAAGAGTGTATGTGAGGAGAGAAATCCCTCAGTATTGTACTTCTGTATCAGAGGATTCTGATAAAGAAGTTGTAGCACCATTAGTTATAATTTGACCTTAAACTTTTCCAGTATCAGTACAGCTGTACATAAACCACAAAGTTCTAACTAAATGCTGCAATGTAGTCTTTGATATCTTTCTGTGTCATGATTAATTTAATCTATTAATTAATTAAACATTTCCATATTTATAATTGACTGGTTATGCCTGGGTAATTATCACATTACTACTTAAGTACCATAAACAGCTTCCCTCATTTGATATTTTTGTCCTCTTTTTCTTTTATTTTCAAATGCACTGTGTTTATATGTAAAATTATTAATCAAATACAAATGGTAAGATAAATATTTCTATTATATATTTAAATTTACACTTGCTGAATGATGTCAAGTAACCATTATTACCTAACAAGTAACAGGCAGTAGTAGTTATGATTGATGACTGAATACACCTTAATCCTAAATTGTTTTAAGTTTTACAGAAAAGGTTGTAACTTTAGAAGTTAGTTAAGATAACCAAACTTATAAAATGCATGATGTATCAGGTTTTCTACCACAGCATTAACTTTATCTATCTTGTATTTCCTAGACTGAATTCCTCTTTTGCCAGCTTGCAGCTTCACATTTGGTGACATGGCTGCATATGCCCATATCAGCTTGTATCCACTCCATTGCAATCCAGGCAATTTTTCCCAGCATCAACCTGCCTTCTGTGTTTGCTACTACCAACAGTTGTATCCAACTGTTTATGCAGTGAACTGGGGAATTGATCCAGCTGTAAAAGAGCTCAAACATTTTTTTCAGAGATAATTTGGGATAAATTAGTTCATCAATCCAATCCATCCTGTGGCTGTATAAACACTCGTGTCAGCACTGAGCAGGGGTTCCTGGTGCAGAAACGGCCTGGGGAACGAGGGTGGCCTGGTGAAGCTTGCAGCACAGTTGCTGCTGAAGGATTACAGCTGCAACATCCAGTACTCACATTCAACTGCAGCATATCCAGGACATATAATTACCTCCTTCTGACTAAGTCCACTTTTCATAATTGTACTGTGTACATACATTTGTGCCTGGAGCCATTACAGTAACTTTATTTACTGAAAGCAAAGTCTTGCCTTTTTCTCCCAAATGAGAAACCGGTAGTTGCAAATCTCACAGGTCCGAGAGGTACCTGTCTTTCTTATATTTATTTATGAACCACCTTGTGCCCTGATCTTGCCTCTGGATCTCCTAGTGTGGACTTCTGTGCCTGTCACTTAAATAAGTAAAGCTTCACAAAGGGCCAAAGGGCCATGACAGTAAATGAAGATGAGAAGAGCTTTAAGCAAGACAGATTTAGGAAAGTAAAAATATTGCCAGAGTTGGCTTCAGCATCTTTTTTATTTTCAGCCAGTTAAAGTACTTTCCAATACTTAATTTACTCTTTAGATTGTATTCTACTGAACATAAAGACGATAATTTTAAGGTGCAGGTCTTTCTATTATGTCCTCTGACAGAACAGCTGAATAGCAATTTTGAACACTGGATTTATGTCTCTGGATAAAATTTTAGGAACTCCATCTTCGGGGAGAAATATGAAACCTGTAGTTTTTACTGTTCATTGTCCATGTTGCCTATGAATAGTTCAAATTCATTATGTTGTTTTAGAGCACAACTGAATACCAGCTTGTCACAGTAATACCTGCTGTAAGCAGTAAGGGAACTGGGCTCAGCACTTCAGCGCCATCCTAACGCGGTGTCAAAGCAATAGCTCTAGAAAGCTGAATTAGAGCTGGTAGTTGAAGCAGAACACATTCCCCATTCTCTCTACATTATTCCTGCAAATTATATCTTTCAGAGTCAGTGCTCCCTGGAAGAAAAATAGTATGCTGCTTTTGTGTCTGGGTTATGTATTTGTAAAACTACTCAGGCAGAAAGAGAAGTTGAACATTTCAGTATCTGCCTGGTTCTACTCCATGAATACAGGAAAAGAAACACTGAATGAAAGGTGCTACATTTCTTTCATGCATGCTAGTGCAGATTTCTGAGATAATCTTCTAACAAGGAGTGAAAGTGCACTTGTGTTTAAAAATACTTGCACATCTGGCAGCGGTGTATCAAAACTCCTCATTTGTTAACCCAAATCCTTTTCACTCCAGTTGTTTAGAGGATCAGGGTGCATGTCTTTCTTGAAAAACATTTTCCCTGCAGATATGCAGAGTGCAGTCTGAATAAATTGGCTAGAGGAACCCAGAAATATACAGACATGAAAACTGCACATTAATTGATATGTTCAATAGCTACCTCTAAAATTGCAGAGTAAGTTTTTCACACTAAGTAATGATAGCAGTAGGTGCCTGCTATCATCCAAAAGCTGAACCAAAAGAGCTAAGGATAAAAAGTTTCAACTTATTTGTAAAAGTCAGCCATACAGGTCAGGAGATACAACTTTTCTAATGGATTTTATGTTAAATCCATATTTTATAGACTCAGAGGAAAAATTTTGGGACAACCAAAGGTCCTCCCTGATGCTAAGTAGAGCTTTAGAACTTGCATTTATATTCAGGGTAATTATTAAAGGTAGACTTTCCTCTAGACACAATCAAGATAGAGCTGTTTATGTAGATATCACCACAATATCATCAAACATTTTCTCAGTGTATGAAGAAATTATGTCTTACAGGGAGAGAATATTAGTAGTCTAGCTGATTACTATCTTATGTGTAGATCTTAATATTGGTAGAACTTCTAATATAGGCTAAAAATACTGGCTGTTTTTCAGGTAACTTGAGGCCCAGTAACTTGCTAACCTGAGTCTTTGGAGTTTTGTAATCATGGAGCTCTTTAAATTGCTCTATGTTGGCAGGTGAAATAAACTTGGTTGAGATGTTTCTGCCTTTTGAGCTCTGCAGGCTCTGTACGACGGCTCTGTAGCCATACTACAGGGATTGCTGCATTTACTCTCCACAGCAGTTTGTAGTGCAGAGGTCCCCAAGCTAGCAAAATATATTTAAAATCCAGAGCTGGAAGATGTATGGATGCATAGATACCTGTGATTGCATAGAGTTAATAAGCCCTGCTAACAGGGAGATGTATTTAGCTGAGACATAAGACTGAGCTGATCCTGCCTGCTGTTATGGAAAATACCGCAGTACAGTCTGTGGTTATATCAAGTAATCCAGAGGTCTCTAATGCAATGCTCCACCAGGCTCTGAAGACTTGCTTGTATCTGGAATACTCTAAATAAATGCAGAAGATGAAGCTTGCATGTTGAAAGGATCATATTCCTACACACATATCTTATCTTGTTCTGTGTAAAAATGGGAATAATCACCCTAGAAAATGAGAGGTAAAGTCTCCCTGAGAAATAAGAGATGTATTTTATGGTATTCACTCACTGAAGATGATAGGTAGCTACTTATAGGACTGGCTGTGGTTACATACAGATTCAATTCTGTGAAAAGTTCTTTGAATTGTTCCAAAAGGGCGGAACAGTGATATGTACTTCAGCAAAGAAGTGCAGTGTGTTGTGCAGCAAATTATTGATAATGTCCTGACTACTTTTCAGCCTAAGAAATGGGAAATCATCCTTGCATATGAAACTTGCAGACAGTATGAATGCAGGTATATTTTAGGTTCAAAGGCACACTTTGATTCAGATAATTAAATAAATAATAAAGAAAATTAACAACACTATAGTATGAAGCCCTAATGTCTGGAAAAGATTGTTCTCCTGTAATACAAATAAACAAGATTAAACAAGATTTCAAAAAGTATCTGTCATTTCTTATGTTTATTTTTACACTATATAGACAGTTACCATTTCTGACTTAGGAGCTGTTGCCCTTATCCTATACATCTGTGTCCTAAATGGATGTGTCAAGGACACTATGATGACTAGCAGTCAACTTTTCACAGGCATTAGCATAAGGAATTCATTATACAACCATTCGAAGATTACAGAGACGCAAAATGAAAATGTTTATTATTATTATTATTATTTTTGTTATTATTGTTCCAAAGTTTGAAAACTGAGCTTCAATGTCTGCTGTGGTTTGCTTTCTGATTGCTTAGAAGACCTTTCTCCTACTACCCTTTATATTTCAAAACAATAAGTTATTTGGTGTCTATGTTTGAGCTAACAGTCATCCCTTTCAGTATATGATAAATGTTTTATGGAGATTGTTCTGATGTGTATTCAGTTTAGAGATTCTATCTGATAACCAATATGTGTTAGAGTCCATCTTCAAAACCTAATAAGCTTTTGACTAAACTGGTCTGAAACAGAACATTTTTCTTTTTGTGGTGAACTATTGTGTGATTACATTACATTATGTCCTGTTCTTTACCATCCCCCCACCCCTCCTGACGAATTCTTTTCATTCCATGAAGATAATTGGAAAATCAAGGAGCAAAAGGGATTTTTTCTTTTCTGTGGGATAAATACATGATTTGTGTGTCTCAAGAAAACTAAAAAAATCACTCCACAGAAGTGAATTCCTCTCTTGGAATGTGACAGAACTATGGAATATTTTATTATCCTATTATTTAGTTTTGCATAAGTTAAAAAAATTCAAAAATTTATATCAGAGTAAAAAATAACAAATCTAGTTTTATCTGTTAAAAATTTGACTGTTTTCTGAACGAGTTTTCTGTTCGGTCTGAACAACCTGACGCCTGAGCATGGCTGTTACCTTTTCAAGTGCTCCCCTATTCTTCTTGCTCAACATCTCATGGACCCAAATTAAATATGATAAGGAGATAACATTTGATTTTCTTTTTATGCATACATTACAGGGTAAAAGAAAACAAACAAATAAATAAATAAAACTTCAGACATATCTCTTAACACAGATTTCCTTAGAGTTGACTCAATCAAAGTGCTGATAATCCCATACTGAAATGCATAACTCAGCTTTGTGCAATGCATTTATATAGTAAAGATGTGGTTAATAAGTATGTATAAATACATATCTGGTCCATCTGGGTATCTATACTTTGTCCTTCTTTGGAATCACAAAAGGTCTCAGAGAAATGAGGTTGGATATAGAAGCTATAATTCTGAGGAACAGATTACAAGAACTAAAATCTGATAACTTAATTTAGATATATGAAAGTCAAACCAAATAGTACAGTATTCTTTCTTTTCTCCCTCTTTTCTTTCTGCCCTTCCTTCTTGTGGTTTTCATTAGCCCTTTTGGCCTTGCATGATTATTAGGTGTTTTATCTGTACCTATACTATTTTTGAAAATAACTCTAAAATAAAGATGATGCCAAATTCATCATATTCATTTAGGCATTGTATTACTCAAAAATAACATTCTAAGCTCCTCCATATTGATAGCAACACTATACTTAATTAAACCTAATCTGATATCAGAGCAGATTTACAGTGAAGTATTGCTAGCAATTCAGCAGAATTAATCTTGTCCTAGTCTTGTCCTATACTTGTCATTAAGTCCCTCATATTCTTTATGATTTGAAAGGTCAAATTTCAGCATTTCTGGAGTTTGGTTTGTGGGGTTTTTTTAACTCAACTTCAGAATTCTTCTTCCATGCCTTACTTGTTAGGCAGTTTATAAGAAACATTTTTTTATTACAGTTATACACTGATTTTTTACATATTTTTAAATGGATGAATATTTAGCATCTTAGGGAACAGAGCGTGCTTTTCAATGGCATGCTACAGTTTTCCTTCATTCGCAGAATCTCCACTGCTCATTTCCACTACACGGCTGGTAACTTTCTCAACTTATATGAAAGGTACTTCTGTTGAAGTAGAGGCACTCCAAGGCAAAATCAATCTTCCTAATGGTGGAGAGAATTGTGCCACCTCAGTTGGTATTACAGGTTATTTAGCATAAACATATGTGTTCCCATTAAGGGCCATTCACATTCACCTAAAATGAGTCACTTGCGTAAGAAGTTTTGTTTATAAATCTGAGACTAATTTCCCAAGTCTATTCTCTACGTGCCATGTGGTATAAAACTGTACAAATATCAGTGTGCAGCCTCGTAATACATTTCTCTGAGAGCAAAATGTAAAGTCATCATGTAGTATATTTCTCAGCAGAATTACAAATTCATAGAATATGAAAAATCAAATCAGTTCTAGGTGAAGACCTCACAACTTATCTCTCAGTTAAGAATGCAAATATTTCTTCAGTAACAACAAGCCACTGACATGGTGGCTATATTAATATACAGTTAATGCAGATTATATTAATTATGTGCACAGATACTTAACCTGTTGGTTAAAAGGATCCACTTGCACTGGATTTTATAGCTGACTATACGCTCCACATGCACATGACTGCACTGTGGCTGCCCTTGTCTGAAAGAAGGGTCTTTTCAGTCTTGCACAACACAGTGGGATGGAGTCAGTCAGGTTTTCAACTTCCTCGGAGATGCCTTCTTTCAAGCTAGAGTCCTTTTCATCTGTAATAGTAGACTGTTGGAGATAAGCTGAAGACTGAAACGGACTTCAGTGAATGGAAAGCTGAGATCTGTGCCTGACCTCGTGAGCATCCCTCTCCGGAGAGAGACAGCCCCCTGTGTGGGCAGGCTACCCTGGGTCCAGCCGCCCCGGCCAATCCCCAGTCATCCCTCTTCTGGACCTCCCACCTCTCTCCCTGTCAATCCTGTTGCCCTAACCAATCACCAATACAGGTGTCCTATTCCAGAATCTTCCCTTTCCTGCCCTATATAAACCCACCATCTTGTAATAAAGTTAGATCGGCACTGAGCCTTAAACTGCACACTGCGTCTGTGTCTCGTTCCTGTGGGGCTTAACGTGGGTACTGCAACTTGGGGTTCAAGGACCCACTGGTCTGGATTTATCCCTTGCCCATAACTGTGGCAGTAGACAGGAGAATTTTACATTTCTGAAAATGTTTAGTCTATATTGTGGATGGTTTTTATGTGTTAAAATCTGTGGAAATTTCAGCCTTCCTGAACCTGTCTGAGCATCTTACGGTGTTCACCCAGCTACCACCAGTACTACTGGGTTGGAGAGGGAAGGAGGAAGGCAATGGGGGCATGAT
Source organism: Pachyramphus minor (assembly GCA_013397135.1). Classification (NCBI taxonomy): domain Eukaryota; kingdom Metazoa; phylum Chordata; class Aves; order Passeriformes; family Tyrannidae; genus Pachyramphus; species Pachyramphus minor. Next base: position 29,647 of record VYXB01002809.1, read on the forward strand.
ACAGACATGCAAATTTGGGCTCCCCACAACCACTCACCTGCAGACCCTACAATGTTGCTGGCATTAGGATTCTCCTGAGTGACCTCACTGCAGCAGGAGTGCCTCAGTGTGCTTATCCTCACTTGTGTAGGGAATGTCCTCAGCTAGGGTACCAGCACACAAATCATTGTGCTCTCTCCTTACCTTGTGAGCTCTCCCCTGACCTCTTGGTATGAGGCTGTCCTGGAGGCCACCTGAGAACTCTGCCTGACTCTTTTTATTGGCAGCACTGTTAGCACAGGATTACCAGCATTAGCTTTGTTAGCACAGAACTGGGGTTTGGAAAGCAGTTCCTGTTCAGTCTGGAAAGAGTTTTCTTCTTGTTTTTCCCCATACCATATTCTACTTGTATTTCTGGTGAAAGAGAGGTGATCTCCAGTGAGGTGGGGGCTGTTTCTTGTCAAAATTTAACACATATGGGCTGCTCAGTATCTCCCAGCAGGGAGAGGCTGGGCTTGGATGGGTAACAACAGAGACTGTACGGTACCTGCTATGGGTCGTGGTGGTATCTGGCATACAAGCTATAGCATTTGTGTATGAGACTGGCTAGCACAGTATACTGCGTTTGGCTAGTGTTGCCTGGCAAATTTGTTGCTCTCAGCACTTGTGGCTACAATGCTCAAGGGCAATGTCAGACCACAGGCTCCAGATTAAAGCACTGCACAGAAGCCAAACCACTGGGAGAGAGATTGCAAATATTCTGGCCTCTGCTGAGAATGTATGTCATCTTTAGTGGGTCTCATGTGGAAGAGTTTTAGAGAGCAGAAACTTCTAGTTGTTGTGACAGCAGAGGCAGTGTAGAAGACGGGAATGTCTAGGCATACTCCTCGTAGTGGGGAACTTTTTATTGCATTAAAAGTTGGCCTGCTTTGTAGATAAACCAGGGTTATGCACATAAAGAAGACAAAACATGAACTGTTGCAAACCTCACAGACCTGCTTCTTGACATATATGTGTGTGGACAGCCTTGGAAAACTCCTACCACAGTCACTCCTAGCTGTGAATGATCCTTGAAGCCTATGGGCCTGCACAGTCAAGTGGTTCAGGTGGAGCTGCTAAGTCACTTTTGTGACACCACTGGGTCAGCATTAAGACCTAGACTGACTAGGCCAGTAAGAAAACTTGGCCTCTGTGCTGATAAAACTACAACAAGAAAAGAGTGTAAGAAAATCCAGTGAAATTGCTCTTTATTGTGGAAATATTTCTGATGCCTCTGTTTAAATCTGGTCATGTCCTACACAGACACCCCTATATGCTATCAGTTCTAAGACTTCACACTATTCCTGTAGTGTGTACAAAACTTTATATGACAGTGTTTGATATCAGTCTTGAAAAGGGGAGTCTTAAATAAAGACAGTACATACAAGAATAAAGTTGTTAATTACAGCTATCAAGGCTATGAAATCACTCAAAAGAATAAATGTTTAAATTAGGTTGTAGTTTTGTTGCACACTGTATGATACAGTTTTTACTTACATGCTTACACTGGGGTTTTTTTTCCAAAATATGTTTGCACCACTGAATAAATAGCATGAGGCTTTTTCTGCAGATGACTCAGAGTACTATATTCAAGGCATTTTTTTCCTATAGTTGCAGAAAAAAATATTGTAAGGTCATGCAATTAAGAAGTATCATAAATCATTTGTTGAAAAGGCAACTTCAATTATGTCATTTCTTAACTTTCCAGCATTAAATTAAAAGTTCTTAATGTACTCCTAAAATAGCTTTTTCTGTGCATTTATTTCCCATTTTAACTTTCTTTTTGTTTAGTTTACTTTATTATGTAGTCTAAGTCAATTTACTTGGACTAATTAGAATGTATACAAGACTATATCATCTTTAGAAATGGAGAATTTTCAGTTTAAATGTGAGATAATTAAGAGCAAATGGGACTGAGTACTTAAAATAGTGACAGCTCTGTATTTTAAAATGTTGGTATGCAGTTGTTTGGTTATAGAGAACAAGAAAGGAAAGCTGGAAAGATGCCAATAAAAACATACTTACTGAGAATTTTACTTTTATCTCAAAGATCAAAGGAATGCATGATCTTCAGCAAGAATTCAGATTGAAAGTGATGAAATTATAATGTACATTGCAGATGATAAGCAAAGTAATTGTTTAGCAATTTGTGAGAAGGTGGAGAGCTTTTATGAGAGAGCAAATGAAGACATAAAGTAACCCAGCCACATGTTTAGAGTCTGTCAGAGACTATATCTTGAAATGTGGAAGGCTAACACCCACTGGATCTATTCTTTAACTGAAACTATATTCGTATCAAAAATCAGGATGTACTGTTGCATAACTGGTGCAACTGGAACATCTAATCTTACTAATGTCTCTGTAATTAGTACAGGCTATAAAAACAAAGGAATAAAGAGCATAGCTAGTATAATGAGTTAGACTGTTCAGCCCTGACTCTTGGCAAGCACCTACCCAAATATTCTCTCTGTCTACTCTCTAAGAATTAATTAATGCATAATAGCATGGCTTCTTTTTTAACAAAATAGGTTTACCATTTCTAATGTTTATTACACACCTTAGTTAAAGAGTGCTCACACATATAAAAGAGAGTCACAGTTTTTACATTTTTTTCTCAGTTTCTCTTGCATGAAACTGTAATAAGACAATGGCATACAGGGGCTCCCCAGGGAAGTGGTCCCAGCATCAAGCCTGACAGAGTTCAAGAAGCATTTGGACAATACTCACATGCCCATGGCATGACTCTTGGGGATGCTCCTATGCAGGGCTAAGGGTTGAACTCAATGATCCATGTTGGTCCCTTCCAATTCAGCACATTCTGTGATCCTGTAATATGCCTTTCCCCTCAGAATTATAGCATTGCTGGTGAAAATGAAAAGACATAAAACCATCTTAAAATATACAGAGGTTTAAGATAGGAAAGCTTTCTAAAAGCAAGGCTTCTGTACCTGTTCTGAAAAAGGAGGTTTAAAGTAAATCCAGGGCTCTACATCAGCAAATGTAAGTGCTGTACTTCTATTGACTCAGAGAACTGCTCCTACTCATGCCAAAAGTTAATTTGTCTTCAAAGTACCATTCAAAGGTTTGATCTCCCACTGTTGAGTGAATAAATGGAGTTTAAAGATTAAATTTATTTTCCCTTTGCACTGATTTTGTGTAGTTCAGTAATTCTGAAGGATTTGGGGTTTGCTCACAACAGCATGAGCTTCTTTACATTACAGAACCTAATATTACATCCCCAAAACTTCAGAGACAAGTTAAATGACTGAATTTTAATAGTGGCTATGTTCCTCACAGTAAGAATACACATATTATTCATAAACTGCTCTCACTAGATAGTAATTTTGTTTGTGGTTTGTTTTAAATGACCTGTTTAAAATTCTGTAATTAATTCAGTATACATGGCAAAAATGACAGATGGTTATGATGAAGGAACTTAATGCCTCATGGAAGCAAATCAAACCACAATCACTAACAGATGTTTTCTTCAAAGCCAGATTGCGTGTGTGTGTGTATGTGTGTGTATACATATTACATGTATATATATGTACATAGTAGAAGTATAGATTTATATATATGTGTTTATGTGCATGTCTATCTGTATCCATGAATGTTACCCAGACATTTTCATCAGACAGGGTGATAGTTTCTTAGTGTGTTTATTCCTGTAGTCATACAAAAGATTTCTATCAATGACAATTCCTTCATTTCTCCTTAAATTTTAGAAAACATTTAGAGACAGCATTTTTTGTGACTTGTTAGTATGGTTCTGGTAATCAAGACAAAAAAATCAAAGGAATAGTTTCAAAAATTTTTAGAGTAAAGCAGTAATACTATGCAAAAATGATTTCTCAAATGCAATTACTGGAGGATACCAGTGGAACTAATCTGGTGGTTAACAGCAGCCAAAATACTTGTTATCTTATAGACAGACGGTAGCACTACCATAGAGTGAGGTGACAGTATCACAGACAATCATCATTTTTCAACATTATCAAATGAAGATCAGAGCACATACTGCATAAATACACATTTTAAAATCTAATCATCATACTCTCTCAGAGAAAACTTGATAGGTAAAACACAGCTACAGAGGTATTGGGCAATTTTTATTAGATTAGGCTTCAATCTCTATTATTAGTAATCTCTAATTTAGACTTGTATTCTGACCAACACCTTCCCTTTTGGGAGGGGAGGCCATGACAGAACCAGTCTTTAGTACATGTTTGGGACCATCTAAGTGTGTTGTGAACAAGCAACACAAGTGTTTAGTGACTAGGTCTAGACTTTGGCAGTCTCTGAAATGCTGAGAACTTGAAATGCGTATCCACCCTGGACAAGACCCAGCTCCATGTCTAATAGCAGCATGTGTGCCAGCCCTTCTTATCACACACCCCCTCTCTTTGCAGAAAAGAGTTGGACCAAAGTCACAGTACACTCCGAGAAGGGCCTGTCTTGGAAGATCAAAGTTCAGAATTGCAGAGGTATGTAGAGCCTGGTTGTATTTTGGAGACACTAGGTGTTCTGAAATTATGTGATTTCTTCTGTGACTCAAGGCTCTTTCAGCTCAGCTAAGGTTCACTTTTGCCTATGAAGATCATTTCACACACATTGACATTGAATACTTATTTGTGCTGTTGGACAGAAGAAAACAGAAATTAATGATTTTACTTCAATTCTGACACTTCTAAATCCCAGGAACTCACTTGAGCTATAGATAGAATTCAACCTGATAGTTATCCGAAGGAAATAAAATCATATGTGAAGTACTTAATCAAAAATTCTTATGACAATCACAATACTAGTTAGGTAAAGAAGTTTTTAAGAGTAATTGTAAAATATGTGAGTTTAAAAAAAAAAGTCTGAGTAAGGGTCTTCAGGTATTTTAGATTATATACATTTATTTCATTTATTCAATGCTCAGGGCTTACTTAAGAGAGCAAAAATTATCTTTTTAGTATTTTTATATTGTTACAGTGCTGTTTTTATATGGTTTTATATTTGACTTTGTCATTCCTGTGATGCACAGAGTAATCAAACCCTTAGGGAACTAGGGTGGGTTAAGTATCTGTCAAGTTATTTAGTACCTTAAGATAAGAAGCTCACTTTTACAGAGCCATAGTGTATAAGAGAACAACAAGGTTATGAAGTTAATACTTTATTCAGGATCTGCAGATGCTATAACCTCATCTGCAATAAAATAACAGGAACTGTTCTTGCCCAACTTTAAAAAAAATGTAATGGCAATACTCAAAATCAAAGGCTGCAAAATCACAGAATTATTGCTATAAATCAGTGGAAGAAGTGGGATGCTGAATAGTGAGAGCTCATTGTCTCTGAGCTTGCATAACTAGCTCCTTCTGGCTCTTAGCCTAATCATTAGACCAAACATTATGGTGTTTTGAGATGTGGATCCTATATGGATTTCTAGCTTAGTTTTTGTCATGCAAAAGATGCTGCAAGGCTTGAAGTAATCTCCCTGAAATGAATAACTCATTTGAAAGTGAATGGAATAGAGACCTTTCTTGGAAACGTTTAAAGATTTCAGAAGACTACATTAAAGTACCCGCACAAAGGGTCCTCTCAATTGTACTAGAGGTTTTACAGGCACGTAGGCCCTCCAGATGGAATCTATTAGAGTCAAGGAGATTTGAATCAGAGATACAATCGTCCTTCTAGAGAGCTTCTGCAGTAAACAGACAATACTGACAAGAGTAACAGTAACTCACATAAGTGAATACTCATGAATAAATCTCACAGACATTCAATAATGAGACTGGATTGGAACTCAAGTCCTGCCTCCAAAAGTGTTTGCAAATGCTGACTTTTATAGGTTGTGATCATTGTGAAAACGTGTTCTGATTCTGTTGTGTACTTAGTACAGGCTTAGGCCCAATATAAAAAACAAAGCAAACCAAATCACATCATAACATTGTATAGCAAAAAGTGGGACTATCAGGACAAAGTAAGAAGCATTGTCAATTAAAAAATTATATTTGAAAATATTGCTAGTAATTTACAAATTGTTTCACAGAAATATTTAAATGCTTGTTTTAAAGTTTCAGGAATGTGCTGCAGTATCACTCACTTCAGTACTTCTCTGAGAAATCCCCTGCAACACATACTTTAAAGATACCCTAATTTCTCTTCTTTTAACCTTTGACACCCCAGAACTGGACAATATGACAAGTGATGAAACTCAGGTAGGTTACATGGTGGGTCTGGAATCCTGTTGTCTTGACCCTCTCCAAAGATCTTTGGACTGGACTCTCCCATTTCAGAGTAGACCCTGAGCTGCAACCCCACACTTCCATGACACCTCAGTGTCAGATGGACCTAGTCGTAGCATGCCTGGCATGCAGAGTGACCGACCAAGCATTGTCTCAGTGCAGCACAGAGGCAAAGGTGGTGAGACGAGCTTGGTGGATGGGGAGAGTGAGACAGGAAGTGGTGTACTGATACTCATTGTCAGTATTTAAGAGCTGACAGGCAGGTGTTTGCCCAATGGCATTCATGAGAGTGACATTTTTTTGGTTGGTAGGTTGTTTGGTTTTTTTTTGTTTGTTTGTTTGAAAGACGCAACTGTTGGCTAATGAAATTATCGTTTAAAACTACTACTGCTACTACTACTGCTGCTGCTACTACCAGTACTATTACTACTCCTACTAATATTAATCTGCATTTTCATTTTTAGTTAAATAAAAATGATAGTTAATAATTATTTTTATTCAGCAAAGGCGTAATCATTTAAGAAGTCTGAAAATACCTTGTCTTCCAAGGGGGTTGATATAAAAATGGAATAATTATCTATATAACATGGAAGGCTCCAATTAATTTTCATATCAATGTCATAATTGAGCAAACAGACGAGAGTTTGTATTAGGGAATCCACATAATATGTAAGCATACATACATACCTATTCTCACAAATTTATATGTATACATAAAGTATGAATGTATGCATATGTGCATATCTATGCAACTGAGATTTCTTTGTCTTTTCCTGCTCTTTAAGATATAATGACCAGAGAGGTGGGATATCCCTGTCAGAAGATTTCTAGGAAAAGGAACTTTAGGCTTGGACACTGGTAACAGTATACTAGAGATTAATTTGAATTTTAAATTTTAAACCTGAATGCAACAGATCCTTAAAAAACAAAAGATCCCATTTCTAGTGAAAGCCCTTTATCTTCAGCAGAAAGATGAAGGTGACACCATAAAATCACGTGTAGTGATTAAAGAGTAAAAAGAAGGTTTGTTAGCAGTCATGGTTTGTACTCTAGTGGCGCCCAATTCCCATCAGTGCTAAAAGGCAATAAATATGTCACAGTGACATAGGCTGACCAAAGTCTGTAATCCTCAAAACAACCATACCATGCACAAAATGTTGTAACAGAAACTCTTTGAGACATCAACAAAACACAAAAAATATCTATGAAATGTAAATGCAGTATAATCAGTTTGGAAAATAGAGACATTATTTTCAGTATTGGAATGTCCCTTATACTACATGTTCTCTCATTTTGTTCCTGGGCTTTTTCACAGTTTGACTTTTCTTGCAGTACATAATCCTTGCAACAAGATTCAGTGCTTACAATACAATAACAAGCATCTGCAAGGCTTTTCTACATATTCCTCCAAGTTATTTTCCTTAGCATGCCATCAGACTTTGAAAAACTATGTTGTTTTGTAGCTGATTTTGTCATGTAAGCTTCTGCATTTAGAAATAGCTGTGTGAGCAGCAGGAGAATTTGTTCTCTAGCTTCGTCTCTGATTAGATTTAACTCTTGAGGCAGAGTTTCTCCCTTGATGTTGCTGTGTGGGTTGAGATTTCTGAAAGAAGAGATTACCAATTGTGATGATCTCTTCCAGAACTGGTACACTGTGATGACAAAACAAGTAAGTCTGAATGTTTATCTGAATTTCCTGCCGCTGAAACCACTATAGCTGGCAAACTGGAGCCAGAATACCATACTGGTATGACAGAAAAGATGAAGTAATTGAATTTCTCTAGAAATAATTTTATACTGTAATCAGGAGATACTATTCCCCATCAAACAAAGAGATAAAAAAGTTTCTATACAAACATACATAACTATATAGCTGAATGTTTTGAAATCTTCCATTACTGATAGTTCAGGATTTCACATTACCAAGAATTAAGTTTTAATTTAAAAAAAACCAAAACCAAAACCAAAAACCAACAACAAATAAAACACACAATAAAAATAAATCAAACAAAACCATCCAAAGAAAAACAACAACAACAAAACCCCAAAGCAGCAAACCTCAAACATGCCTCCCTGCCCCCAAAAGCAACTAAACAAAATCACTAATGTGATAGTAGTTTAAGTTTCTTCATCTTGGTGTTGAAACCCACTTCTACCAAACCCAAACCCTTAATGTCAAATAGACAGAGAAACATTTCAGTATAAATAACAAATGTGTTGAAACATTAGGGGATGCAAGTCAACAACATGCCAGATAAAGCCCAAAGTTTGGCAATGAAAGTCTTTTTTTGGAGACATTTAAAGGGTACACTTCATGCAAAATAAAACAAGTCTCTTTTAACAACAAGTACATATGGTGGTGTATTTACTTGTGTAAAGGATTTTATCTTAAATTCCATTGAACTCCAATTGTTTTGAAAAACAACAATATCTTAAAAAAACCCACTCCCTGCTGATCTTAGTTCTGTGTGTCTATAAGAAGCACAGTGTGCATATTGTTAGCAGTTTTTTCCAACAACATTAAATCAAAGTCTTATGCAAAGTATCAGGGAAAACTGTTACATTCTTTGTCCTTCTTAACAAAATGCCAGATAAATTTCTTACTTCCTTACCCTCTCTCCGTGGCCTCTGATTGGTAGCATACACTGTTTTCTCAAGTTGGAGAAACCTTACTTAGAAAAAAAAACCCAAATATTTCATCTGATCCCAAGCCTCTATAAATCTTTAAATGGAGTTGGGTGGGTGTGGGAAATGAAATCTTAAAAGTACAATGGGTGCTATTAGTGTAGTGTTGACCTGACAGCCTGCAGAGCTAACCATCAGTTACCCTGTCACTAGGCTACGTGCTTCTTCGACACAGTAAGTGACTGTACTTTCCATTTACCTTTGTGAGGTAGCCTAGATGCAAGCCAGAGCATCTGAAAATATGAGGCTGAATGCTACAAACAGTCAAGGGAGACAGGTAGTTTCCGCCTGAAGGTGACTCAAAGTTGCCTGAACTGAAATGGTATTCACAATCTTCAGAGGATTAAAAGCCTGTGCAAAATAAGCTCTACTCGCTGTCAGAGATAGAAGCTTCACTGACTGCCTGTTTCAGCTGTTAAACTTCTATCCTACGTTAGACAACTTTTGAGCAACTTGTTCAGGTTTTCAGGGCAACAAGGCATATCTTCAGACAGGAAAACACTCCAGCCATGACAATCTCTCTGGTATTCTTAGAGCAGGAAAAAAGTAACTGCTGAAAAACAGTTCAAGACAGTTCAAGTTCTGCTCTTAACCATCTTTCCAGTGTTAATTGTGGAAGAGAATAGGGGGCATTCATGACGTTGGCTGCTAAAAGGTCTCAGGATGAAATAAGTTGTTTCTCTCTCCCTCTCTTTCCCCCTCCCCACCCCTTTTTCTGAGAGGGCAGTACTTATTGAGCAGTCATGCTGGCTTGGTTCCACCTGCTTGCTGATCCAGGACTTCTTAAATGTAGTAACCATTAAAAAAAAAAAAAATTATCTTCAATATACAATAAAGCGGATATACATAAATGCTTTAAAAAGCATAAAAATATAAAGCAGAGTTTTTCTGCACCAAGCTTTTTATCAAATATCTTTGCCACAACCTTCAAATTAGAGTTACACATTAAAAGTAGATCTGACCCTTCTCATCTGCTCTAGTTAGAACACAGATGATGCTTCAAGTTCAAAGCCTGTGTTTCCTACCTGAGCAATGAATATTTAGAATTTAAACAATAAAGAATGAATCTTCTTTTTACAGTTATTTGTATAATCTGGTATGTGGGGTTTTTTTCCTGAGTAGGTAACCAAGTTACGTGACTGGTCTTGTTCTCCTTTTTGAAACAATATTTTAAATAAAATAGTAGATTGATTAGATGGTTAAAGAAATTACCGCCATCATTCGAGCAACTAAATTGTGTACATATTTCTACTGTTGTATTTTGGAAGCAGCTGTTGGTAGTAATGGAATTATTCTGCTATAGAACTGAAGTCCTGAATGAGACACTTCCCACTATAACTTTACCAGAGCAATCTGAGGATGACTTATTGAAAACCAGTTAGCAAAATACAGAAAACATTTTTATTGAAAAACTTTTTGATGGATATTTAATGTTTCACTACTTACTTCCATTATTAAGACCTATTTCTTAAAAAAATGTTAACTTTAGATGATCTATAACCTTTACAGTTTCCACTTTTTGAGACTGAACCCACAAGAAGTAGATCAATCTTTTTTTTCTTGTTCTCCCTTCCACCATCACAAATACAGATAATACCTATGAAAGTGGGATCTCTATTACACATTTGTCAATACAATATTATTTCCTTATCAATTCCTGACTTTTTGTTGAACCTTTTCTTTTCAAAAGCTACCCAGCTTTCATTAAAGACTGCTGCTGAAAAAGAATGCACCAGCGCTGTTAGGAAGTTGTTCAACTGTTTACTTTAAAATGTTAATTTTATATCTAGTCTGAACCTTATTACCTGGGCTGTAGTCTTGGATTTGAAAGCATGCAAATTTTTGGAGGGAATAATTCTTTAACATTTTTATTTGATACTTTCCTTTTTACACTAGACACGTTTTTATTAAGTGGCATACTTGCTTTTAATTAAACTCTCTTCCAGTTTTGATGACTGATAGCTCAACACAGATGTACAAAAAAGTACATTTTCTTTTCACATGCAAAAGTCCTGTAAGGAAATCAAGTCACTTGTCTGACACTACCAAATAGAAATGGAGGTCTGTAGAGTATATGGTTCACTGCTCCTTACTTGTATCCATGGATCAGACATACAGGAAAAATCATGACATGCCTTCTAATTGCAATTTACTATGAGTCACCATTAGCAGTTGTCTTGGGCAAGATGGGACTAACTTGTGTCATCAAAAATGTACCGTGGTGTATTATGTATTTATTCAGATGCAATAATTAGCTCACACTAATGCAGTGTGCATTTTGGATTTTGTGGCAAAGGTTATTCAAGGCAGCAAATCTGAAAAGGATGTTTCTTTTTATTAGTGGTTCTGGCATGTTGTATTTTATTAAATTAGCTCATAAAACTAATTCCATCATAAAACTCTTACACAGTCTATCATGTGACTGATTCAAAGAACCAGGGGAAGACATAAGATTTTAAAAGGAATCCTGTGCCAAAACCTCTAGAGGATTATAGTAGGTATTACTTTCAGATGAAAGAACTTTGATAATTTCCCTAGATGCTGTTTACAATATGTAAATATGTTGTGCATTTGCCTTGAAACCTGCTCTCCACTATCCCAAAATTCCCTGTGAATAAGAATAACTTGATTATTGGCACTGAGAGGAACAGACCACTTTCAAAAACCATTAGAGACATTATGCCAGATCTCTAGAGGCACTAAACTTTCACAGAGCTATCCTTTGAGAATACTCATACTCTCTGAATATTGTTTATTTTAACACGTACTTTTATGCATCCTGAATAACTCCATATCACCTCTGCCATGTAAGTAGTCCCATGACTACAGTCATGCCATACTTTTTCCCTTCAGATGCTACTCAGTGACTGAGTAAATTTCATTGTAGTGAGAACCTTTCTTCTTACAGATATGTTCATACATTTGATATGTCTTGGCACAATAATCATCTTCAAAATCAAAACCAAGGAATATGTTATTGCATGATTCACTGACTAACAGATGCACTATCCACACCTACATCATACAAGGTATTTCTCCAAGTATGCCAAAAACTGCTAGATTTCTTGGCCTTCTTCCCATTCAAAGACAAGACGCACTTGAGACATTTAATTTTCTTAAAAAGTAAAACATAAAGTTCCTAAGAAGTAAAATATAGGCTTTTGTCGTGAACATTAGCAAGAGGGTTGGATCACCATTTATATGAGAAATAGAATCTCAAACTAAAAAAGCTGACTGAACAAAACGGCATTTTAATTTTCTTCTTGAGCTTCAGTGCTCTCTTTTATGATATTCATTTTTTTTTAGTAGGAGTAAAAAACTATAGCTTCAGAAACTGATTTTGTTGTTGTTGTGTTTTTGGTTTTGTTGTTTTTTGTTTGTGTTTTTTTTTTTTTAATAACACTTTGTTACATTCTGCTTTTTAAAAATGCACCCACTTTTTCAGTCACTTTGAACTCTTTCATCTACAAAACCCCTTTGGAATATACAGAAAATTTTATGAATGCCCACTAGCTACTCTACTTTAGTATCACCCTGACCTTATCTGAGCAGCGAGAAGCATGAGATATTCTTGAAAAGATATTTTTTGCATGATTAATCTTTCCTTATCTATAGGGAGTTGCACCTTAGGGAGGAAAAAGTGGAGTTGTCATGGACAGTTCTCCAAAACCACCACCCCAATGGTCAGTGGCAGCCAAAATAACCAACCAAATGTTGGATGGCATCAGGAAGACTACTGAGAACAATAGAGAAAGCATCTTCTACATCTCGAGTTCTGTGTGCTCTTCTGGCATCTGCATGAAGGCTATAACAGAGTTAGTGAATGCATAGAGAAAAGGAGTTAAAAATGGCTAAAAGGATGAAGTACATATACACGAAGAAGAGCAAAAATGTTGGGAAAAATCAGTTTGGAGAGTGTGAATGTGATCAAAGTGTACATAATCATGAAAGCAGTATATGAGAAGAATGCAAAATTACTGTTCATAGAACCCTACTAAAATTAAAATCCTACTAGTCACGAAAACTAGTAGGAGTTTGTCTTAAATAATAACAGTCATCTTCGGAAAGTATGGGGGAAAAACAACAAAGTATGTGAGGACAAAATAGGATTTTACTAAAAGTCATTCAAATGAAGAAAGAAATTTTTTTGAATATTTTAGTGATAGGAAGGAGTGTGAAAACTACAGAACTTTAAGAATATCTGAGATTCAGAGATAATTGATGACAGAAATGGCACAAAAATAGTTAATTCTACTTCGAGACAAAAGGACAAGCTGAATGATGTCCTGAGGCTTTATTAAGAACTTTTATTCTGTGATTTCCTAGATAATGAATTTAGCTAATACAGACCTTATAAGTACCCCACTCAAGTTCTTTCATTGCAATTGCACACACAGAAAAAAAAAATTAGTAAATATTTGCCATCAATGATCAAAGCAAAACTTTTACAGACTTACACAGTTTCACAGCAACAGTATATGCTGTACTAGTATATGAAAATTAGGTTGACCTAAGTCTATTTAACTCACTAAAATATTACAATTAATTTTCATTAACAAGTAGGTCCTTACTGTGTCTAGTTTCATATCTATCCAAATCTGAAGATTCAGTTGAAGTAACCAGGTAGCTGTTTTCTGCTGGCGCAGCAGAGGAAGATTTGAATTCCTTCTTTTTATCCTTCAAAGAACTAATGAAGCTGCCAAAGGCCATAAGGTGTATAGTCTGGCATTAAAAGGTTAGTATGTACTTATTTTTTTCCATAAATGTGAGAAAATCAGATATAGTATTTCCTAACATCAGTTAAAGAAAGAGAAACTAAAATTCAATTAAACTTAATGATGTGACACTCTTAAATTCTATATGCATGTGAATGCAAGGGAATTGCTTTTCTTCTGATGGATTTTTTGAAAGAACTTTTTTTTTCTGCATGAGGAAATGCACCCTGTATATGTGACAGGCAGACCTCAAGTTTCTCTGGGAAAACTGAAACAATTTATTGATTATATTTGACTCTTAACATATTTAACAGTATATTTCATGGATTATTTTCAAATATTTCATCAATAAAATATTGCTTGAATTTGCTGTGGACTGACAGTGCCTGTTTAATCTTTTGTTAAAAAATCCATCTGATTACTGGCATATTCAGTTATGTGCAGAGGCAGAGATCATTATTGCATGCAATGGCAATGCAGTTGCTACAAATTTTCTTCTTGTTCTAAGTGTGTGAAAACATGAAAAAAATGAGAATTCTCTTTCATATGATAAATACCATTAAATTGCATATTTGAATATTGGTTTACTGCTGAAGTTTGTAATAATAAGCAATCAGCCACACAAAAGAAAAAAATGCAAAATGAGATTTTCTAAACAATATACACTCAATCTATATTTGCTAGGTTGCTTTAATGGATATAAATATATGTCTATGTAAAATAGTCCCAGGGATTTCTCAGACACTAGAATGCATCAGAAGAATTAAAGCAAGTTGAGAAATAATTAGAAAAAGTACAGATTTTTTACAGCCTGCAAAGGCTTGCTCTAATTCTGCAAGCATGTCAATAACCCTACTGAGGTCACACATGAGACTTCTCACACGTGTAAAGCTACTTAATTTACAAGTGTAAATATTTGGTCAAAGAGACAGAGAATTGCTCTAGGCCTTTATTCTTCTTGTAAACAAGCATGATAAGAATTGCCTGTGTTAGGAGCCTTCTGCAAATAGCAAAGAGACTTAGGATGTCTCCATTGCCAATATCAGTAAACCTCCTTTAGCCTTTTCAGTGCTGAAGGATTTACATAAAGACAATATTGTGATTGTTCTCTCAACATGATAAAGGCCATTGCTCATTTCACCAATCAGAACTTTTTTCCCTTTTTTTCTCTCTTTGGACAGCCCTTAGTAATCTAATCAAGATAAGACTCTATTTGGCAGTAAAATGTTGATACTTCCAGAAATTACTTCTTCATGACTAAATATATTGCTGTATAGTGGTAGTCTAACCATGTCTCTTAGCCCTTTCTTGTTTTTTCAGCTTTCTGACACATGAAGCAACATGTGCAAGTTCATGAACAAATTTCTCTAT
This sequence comes from Pachyramphus minor, assembly GCA_013397135.1. Taxonomy (NCBI): domain Eukaryota; kingdom Metazoa; phylum Chordata; class Aves; order Passeriformes; family Tyrannidae; genus Pachyramphus; species Pachyramphus minor. The sequence continues at coordinate 44,666 of VYXB01002809.1, forward strand.
GCCATCCTTTCAGTTGACAAATTCAGTTAAGAATCACACAGTGGGGCAAAATATTGTGCTCTGTAGTAAAAGATGATATTTTCTTACCACTGAGAAACCAGGAACTTGCATCTGTCTAGGTTATTCTGCATTATTTTTATCAGCACATATCAAAGAGTTTTCATCAAACCTGAATATCTTTACTTCACCATGATTCATATCAATGAGGAGGAAAACATGTGGGTTTTGAAGCTGTCAGATCTCATAAGCTACTCTTCTCTCTAGAGAGCTATGTGGAATAATTCCAAGACCAAATACACCTCCTTTTAATTAGGTTAGGTCCCAGGTATTATATTTCTATCATATTTTGTCAGAATGCTGGCTTCAATGCCTGAATTTCTTTGCCACAAGAAAATATACCTTTAGGTAGACAGAATTTTCAGTGGGGACTGTTTTATCTGCAAGATGAGAGGTGACCCTACCTAGTCCCCTGGAGAATAAATAATGTACTCTCCAAGAGGTCATTTCCTCTTACAAGAAGGCTTCCTGGTTTGAATGGATACTTTTGTCTCTTAAAATTTCTAGATATAGAGAATCTGAAAGGAAAAAGATTAATCTGGGAAAAGTGTGATGTGCCTTCCTTTTGTATATTTTAAAGGCAAGAATGATAAGAAAATATTACAACTGAATGGTTCCTTCTGTGACTTACTGTAGTTATATATCTCTGCAACAGAAGTAGGGTTGGTTGTGAAAGAAACAGATCTCAATGATTCTTCAGGGCCTTAGTATTTTTGAAAGATGGTTATGCTGCTGTACATAAGATGACAAGAAAGGTCTAACTGGGTTCTGTGACTCTGCCCTATAGTCCTATTCCTAAAAGGAAATATCTAAGGCAGAGAAAAGGCAGACTAAGACTACGTGATGCTTTTCAACATGCTCCCCCAATCTCAAAAAATTTCATCTCACAAATCCTCTTTTGACAGGTATGGTAGTATTTGGCAATTCTCAAGAGATTCTCTGCCATATATTTGTCCAGTATCCTCTTGAAGACACACATCTTTTTAACATCCATAGCACCCTTTGGCATAGAGTTCTATAGTTCTGGTATTTCTTCAGTGGATATTTCAATGTTCATAAAGGAATGCACAGATACAATATTAACTGCATCTCAGAATGTATAGATTATGAAAGGGAAATAAAAGAGGCTTTTCAACATCTTTACAAATCTCTAAACTGACAGCGGTTACATAGCAGATGTAGTATTCTGCTTAAGGAATTTTATTTTGCCTGTCTTCCAGTCAGGGAAGTCAGTAAATGCTTCTGCAACTTCAGAACTGAACTTATAATCTTTAGCAAAAAATAGTACCTTCTTTACTTGTCTGTCACTGGTACTAGATTACTCCTTTGGAAAGCCTTAAGGCATTTACATTAAGTAGCATATATGGAAAGCTTGACTTGAATCAAATCCCTTACTTTGTATTTATTTGTATATAAGTGTACAGTCATTGCAGCCATATCTGTGTCATTAAAATCAACCAGTTGGGCACAGAGAAGTTGATTAAGACTCAAGGGTCACAGAAAAACTAGACAAAGTCGACTAAGCACAAAAAAGTAGGAAAATATTCACAGTCACCCTAAATATCTCCATTACCATCATATGTAAAGCTGATAGAATCATATGAGGGAAGGGATGCACAAGAATCATCGAGTCCACCTCCTGTCCCAGTACTGATACTGAAGGAACCTCATAAATTCATGCTGTACAGCCTGCAGCACATCAACATGCTATGTAGATTTTTTTTTTGAATGTGTGTATATGTGTGTATGTGATTAAGTAATAGCTGGCAACAAGAGTTTGGCAGGAAGAAACAGGCATTAGTTGTTGAGTGGTGACTCACAGATAACTAGATACTCTTAGAGGTCTTCTGGTTGCATTTATAGGGCCTTGGCCCAAAGACATCATTAGGGCCTGCTTCTTGAGCAGGAGAGGCCATAAAACTACTCCTAGAAATGCTCACAGAAAAGAAAGTGAAAGGAAATTATATTTTTCAGAAAATGTTCTGTCTTCAGTTTGAAAGCTCACATTAAAGAGAATCCACACAGAGCTTTGTAAAATCAAACAGGCAAGTTAGTTTTTCCAATCAAACCAATACCTTTTTCTACTAAATTTGTTCAGCATTTGCTTTTATTTTTTGTCTTATTATTTCTTTGTCTGAAAAATAACAGAACCTTTCACATTCAAATAGTGTCTTGACTTAAAGCTAGGAACAGAGGAAAACAAAGACTTTTTTGGTTTAAACAATTAAGGGTTTTTCTAAAAAAGTATCCACCATTAGATATTATGTAGAAAGGCGTTAGAAACTGTAAACATGGCTCTTTTTTGACTGTGCTTATAAGGTGTAAAAGTAAGAAGTAAGAAGTAAGAAATGTTCATTTATCTCCTTCCTAAGTACTTGGTACCCTATCATACAGTAAAACATCATGCAGATTACCTCACAGTGGTACACTACCTGACACTCATTCTACTCCCAGCTGGACAAAGTTCCACTGGGAAGAGGAACCTCCTCCCAACCCTTAGCTCCAGGGTAATGAGTTCTAATCAAACTCAACTTCAGAAAGTATTTTTCAGAACCTGAAGTAGATAGGGGTAAGGCTTGCTCATCTGCATTATCTCTGCATTCAAGTTTTCAGAGAATATAAAAATCATCTGTAGAGGTGAAAAAATTGATAATTCTCAGAGAGAGGTTAAGATATAAAACTTTCATTAAGATTGATTTTGGACTTTGGTGCTCTTTGAGTTAATTAATTAAAAGTAGAAACAAATGAAAGATAAGTATTAATATTAATATCCTATCAGAAAGAACCTTTTCAGTCAACATAAGAGGATGAACCAGGGAGACCTTTACTAAAATATATGACTTGGCCCTCAGACCCTTTCACAGCACTTCTTCCAGCACTGCTAGGTGAGAAAAGGAGAGCCTTTCAGGCTCTTCAGTTATAGAATCAGCTGCCTTGATATTAATACTTCATGCCCTGCTTTTGCAATGATCCCCTTGTTCATTAAGAATGCTCTGCAGTATTAAACCCATACCATAGAAGCCTCAGCTTGGAGTGGCATGAAAATAGATGACCTCTAGTATCAGTGATCATAATGAACACGTGTGGTCTGAAATTACTCCCATCATGTTTCACATCCTATTATATACACTGAAATTGGAACAGGCTCAGAACAGCAATGTTTAAATAATCAACTTCAGTGAATAGGAATAGAGTGCAGAATTGAATTCAGGAAATGTTGCCAGGATTCTCAAGCCTCACCTATCTTTGTGTGTCCTTTGTCTTTAGGGACATAAGAGATTGGATGCCTTTCGTTCACTGCTGAGAGGTATTTATTTCCACAGCTGAAGACAAACTGTAATTTTCCTGGCTAAGACAATCTGAATCACAACGTTCTTTTCATATAGTCATCAACAACCACATAATATTTTTTCTTCACAGAATTCCCTTTGTTTCAATAGTACTAAGATCAGTTTGTATCTGAATGGGAAATAAAGGGAAAAGTCAAAATTATTTTTTCTGTAAATTGTTTAATTTACAATTTAGGATAAATTAAATTTGATTTGACTGTAACTCTTATCTCAAATCTGCTTATATTTATGTAATAGTTGTAGCTCTTTAGGCTCACAGTAGGAGTTCTACAGTAAATCAGAGAAAAAGAAACACAATTATTTTATGGATTTTTATTGTTTTCATTCTGACATCATTACCTTTTGTTTTTTTAGCAACAAATATCATAAACTTTCAGCAAGGAAAGCATATCCAAGGAAGATAGAGGGGTTCAGCTTGAGGCATTTTCAAAGGATGTTTTGTGAGGGATCTAAGCAAGCAAGAATGATATAAACAAAACATCATGTGTACCTAACAAACAGACATATCTATGGGAAAAGCATCTTAAGTTAGAGCATACTGTCTTAAAGTCTCCTGTGTGATAGCTCTCCTCCTCATATCAAAGCACCATCTGTCCAAAGCAGCACAAGAGTGGCCACGTGTCCTACTGTCACTCCTTTATAAGAGACGGGGGAGCACATAAATAATGTCATTGACACTAAAGAGGGTAATTATCCTATAGCATCAGTGGGATCAAAAAATGTTTAATGAAAGTGTTGGTCTTTCAGAGAATTGGGTACTTGCTGTACAAAGATGAGTGTCTGCCACAGAAGGGAGCTGTAACATGGAGAACGGGGCCCTCTGTGCACCTCCGCTCAAAAGTCTTTGCTCCTTGTTCATTTGTTCTCTCTCTTACTGCTCAGTGAAGAACAAAGCTGTAGATTATTAGCATGTATTAGACACAGCTAGAAATTTTTTGCCTTCTTAAAATATGATTTTGTGTGAGAAATGGTGTTTTTTTCATTTAAAGAACAGAGTTGTTTGATCTAAAGAGCACAGTTTTTAGACCTGGCACATTTAAGTATTTTAATTAATCCTTTCTCAGCTGGATGAGGAAATGTTTTTGATGCTTCATAAACATATAGAGTACAAGCCAGTGCTCCAAGGGAAAGTTATATCCTTGTCAGGCTTTTTCATGTGTCCCAAGAGGTCAGAGTCATTCTGTGTATGTGTGTATGTATTTAACCACCTAAGAAAAAATAAAAAGCAACCTACTGCTGGTGTCTTTATTATATCAACCCTAGTGCTAGCCTTCTGAATAAGACTTGGGCTTTTTGAATACAGCTTATGTTGAGCATGAAGCTACATAGACGCATATTTGAACCAAAAACTTCATAGATATATGTAATGGCCATAAACTCTCTTTTGCGCTCAACCTCTGCATGTTCACTCTTCCTTGTATGAAGTATGATTTAATCCTCCCCTCGCTTGTCAGATTACTGGTGGTTTCTCACCTTTTCTGACTCACAAGGTCAATCAGGTCACCCTTTGAAACAAGGATAAATCTTTTCAGGTAACAATTCACCTTCCTTTAAAATCATATCTGCAGTCTGATGCTAGGTGGCACTCTGCTGTCTTTATGATTTAGATAAAAGATTCTCTTCTCATAGCAGTTTTAAGCCGATATAACTATGCAGTCTGTATTAATGGAGTCACTCCTGGTTTACGCTTGAGTAAGTAACAATAGACATAGACCCAATTTACTTAATAACATGCAAAACAGAGAGCAATTTATAAAGTTGTTTTTACCAAATGCTGGTTTGAGGGGTCAAATTTGGATTATTTTGTTAATATGTGACAATTTTAGAACAGTGTAACTCACTTCACTGTGAATTTAGCTCCTTCCATAGAAGAGATACAATGAACTGTGGAATCAAATCTCAAGTCTATAATTCAGTTTTATTAAGTGTACTCAGGAGTCTAACAGAAGATACATGACTTTTTTTTTAAATAGTATAACTGTAGGAAAAACAGTGAAACTTTTTCAGTTAAACTAGGTAAAATGGGTTCCATAAAAGAGTTTTCTATTTCTTATTGACCCATATGAGCAGTTATAGTAAACAGAAGGTTTATTTTTAAAATTCTATACTGTAAGGGTTTTTGGTATCAGGAAAAATGTCATTGTAACTGACACAGACAAAATTTCTTTAGAGCTTTCTTTCAGACACTACCTGTAGTTAGTGCAAAATACAAACTGTTTTCCTCAACCAGAGCTTAAGAAAGTGGAAATTACCAATAATGAAAACCAGTCCTTTTTTTCACCTTTAGTATTAACTAAACATTGTGATGTTTTATATAAAGTTTGGGCTTGATTCAAGCTTACTAAAGGAAATGAAAATACCTCCAAAATAAGAGGCAAATGAGGAGAAATGAAAGAGTAGCAAAATAGACTCAATTTTCTTCTGTGAACTGATACAGAGATAGAGATAACCACAGCAACAGCGAAAACTTATCAGAACTATTCCTTGAATTCTCTGTAACTGTGTATGAAAATCCCCAGACTGCTTCAAGGTTTCAACTCAGACAATGCCCGTGAAGGTTAGAGATTTCTGGGAAAATATCTCTCTATGGTGGAGTGGCATTAAGAAACGATCTAACAAAGACGAGCTGATGCTGCATGTTCCAATTACTGAGAGCTGTTATCAGGACTTCTTACAAAGCTCTTAGATTTCTTGATAAATAAGAGACACACAGTGCTATGTGTTATTGTTATGGCTAATGACATTGATCTCTTGGCATGACAACGAGGGAGATACAAAGACAAACTGAACTATATGTAATAACTACTTTTTCCTAGTATTTTGAACTATTCCACATTTTTTGTATACAGAATCAAATTAAACAGCTTCTGAATTATCCCTATCTTTTAACCAAAGTGCAGCATCCAAAAATGATGGGCACTTTTTCTTGGAAGAGTTAGTGTGATTAAAGGAAAATTTCTTTACCGCTTGGACATTTAATTCTCTTGCTTGTTTAAATTAGAACCATATTCTGGTATGAAAATTTCTTCAACTGTCAAGAAAAAGATAGAGAATTTCTGCCTACTGCCCAAATAAAGCATGTTCTTTGGGACTGGAATCAGTGATGTGTTGGTCAGTTTAAAACGGTCTGATCTGACCTCAGTGTTGTCTATGACAAGTTTGAGTGCAGTGACTTCAATATGCCAGCTAGAATTGGCATCTGCCAACTAATGGCTGTTAAATAGGACACTGAAAACCTTATCAGAAAAATGAGTGTCAGAGTAAAGATTTCTGCTTCACTAGTGTGATATTCTTTTTCTTTAGCTGTTCCTTATTCTTCCAGTTGCTTTTTTCTGTGTATGCATTATGTGCCCTGAATGCTGCTTGGACTTGTTCAGCTATGTGTTTATTATTGTCTTTTGACTTCTGAAGGAAGGATATTAAGATGGCCAGTATAGAAATAAATAAAATAGGATTCTAGAAGGCTACATCCAAAAATCCTCTTATGGATTATGGATTTTTATTTCCTAAACACAATAGCTAAGATTCTATACTTCATGCTAAAAAAAACCTCCGTGTCACAGCCTCAGGGAACAAAAGAAAGCTAGAATGATGTTGAGCTTGTCTTACTACTTTCACTGGTTTGGATATTGGTCATGCTAGTATTTCAAAAAGCCCCAGGAGACAGGTCGCCTTTTTGTCTGTCTGGTGAGATGTAGTACCACGTGCTGCCCCACATAACCTCGCCCTGGTTTCACTAAGGGTGGTTAGTAGGTTCTTAACATCAGACTTATAAAAGCATTACTTTTTCTGAGCTAAAATTAGTCTTTGCAAAACAAACTGAAGTATTAGAGACCACATAAACCATGTAGACTTTCTGCCTGATTGAAAAAAAAAAAAAAAAGAGAAACATGGGTGTAGGATGATGGACAGGGTTAAACCTAGAGGGGATTCAGAATTTTAAGGCAAAAAGCAGCTGCAGCTCCCTGGACAGATGGAAGCTGACATGCTCCCCACTACAACGATAAACATCTACTCAGAGAAACAGAACAGAGTGTTGAAAAAAGCAAAGACTACATGGCCCCCCTCCATTCTAATCCCAACAGAATGGGAGAACACTGCAGTACTGCGACCTTACAGCACCTGTCTGATAAGGGAGAATCAAGATATTCTGCTGCTGAAGCCAACAACCATGTCGAACCCTCTCCTCAGATGCCAAACCATGACTGCCCTTCCTCTCCCATTAGGTACACTAGGAAGAAATAAAAAGTATTTATGACTAGAGCCACTCAAACTCCACCCAAACATAAGGAAAATAGTATAAAAGTAAGTTGGGGATAGGGGGAAAGTGGGAGAAGACCTCCACCAAGACTTCTGGGATCAGTCCATCTTCTTCTCCCCTCAGAGGGTTGCCTTGGGTTAGAAATATGTTCTATGTGCATTAAATTTTGTTTTTAGGACTAGAGCTTTTGCTTGTGCTTACCCCATAGCTTATTAATTAGATTGCTTCTTATCAGAGCTTGTGATTGCTTAATATTTGTATCATTAGATTGCTTTAAAACCTATTTTTGCAATTGGTGACATGGTCACCAACAAACTTCAAACCTTATTCATCTGTCACAATTTGTATTAATAAAAACTGTTAATCTGTAAACTACTAAAGTGAGTCCTTGCAGTTGCTAGAGGTGGATAACATCTTGGCAAGACTCGCTGAGGGGTCCTGGCTTTGTTGAGTTCCCTCTAACAAGGCAGGTTGAGGTATGCTCCGACCTTTTGAGATCTTTAGGTGTTCTTCAATTCCTTTTTTTTGGCACAGTCTGATTTGAATCTGCAAAACCAAACTATTGGCCCAATCAACAGATAAGAGTTTGAAAAAATTAATAGACCCTATAATATAACTTGAAGGAAGTGGATGCAGTCACACTTTAGAAAAGTAGATTACAATGATGAACGTTCTCCAGAGACATTATAATATTTCATCTGAAATAAATAAACATGGCAACTGTCAGTCTGAAAATCCCCGTTTATTCTATCTTTTATCCTTATGGAGAAAAAATGAGAGAGAAAAAAGTCTTTCTAAGAAATGAAAAATTAGTCCATAAATGGCAAAGCTTTCCCCCAACTTGAAACTTGTGTTCCCTGTAGAATATGTATATACCACATACCAGTCATTAAAAAAGCGTAGGAAAGCAGATGGTTAAAGCTGATGGATCTCTTTTGACTAAATAACTCAACATTAAACTCAGGAGATTTTAAATTAAGAGAAGTAAAAAAATCATTATGTTTCAAAAAGGTATTAGGCTGCATATCTGTTTGTATGTGTTTAAAGACACAGTTTTGTCCTGAAAACACTGAAACTGATAAATCAAGTTCAGCATGAAAGCTATGGTACTACTTTGATCACCTATAAAAGACTTGATCAGAACTAGAAGACTGTGATATTTTTTATTGGATAAATGGTGTTTTACAGATAATTGAGTAACTGAACATCTGTCATTATTGCCTCCACCATTAGTGACAAATAGATAAAACAACTTTAAAATAGTTCCAAACTACACAAAGCTATGAAAGGGTTAGGGGCTTTTGCACACTCTTTAACCACTTAATTGCTATCTCTCCAAAACAGAAATGTTGGGAAATTGACAAAATGTAGAATAAAGGATTTTGCCTTCTCATTTTACATGGTTAAGGCTATCTGCCTAAAAATTATTAAGCCTTATTCCCCCAGCAAATTTCTGGCTGATATGCACTACTTCATCAATGCAGCTGCAAGCTCAGTTTAATGGATCTTTTAAACATCCAATATATGCAGACACTTTATAATGTGAAAGTAATGCAAACCAGCAAAATATACCAGTTTTTCTACGCTGCCATTGACTGTAACAAAGATGTGTTGATTTACACCTTCTGAACACTTGGCAGCTGCCCATGTTTACAGAAACATACTGCAAGGAACCTAGACAATGAAGATTCTGCCTTACAGAGAGTAAAACCTTGACAAGCAAATACCCTTATTGCTATGTAATTTTGAAAGTTAAAAATAGTTGAACTTCTTTGCCATTACATTGTGTTCCTCTGTTTAATTTTTTATTTGATCTCAAATGCTATTGACAATGAATGCAAGAAGTAATAGTACTGTTTATTTAACTTCACCTTTCTTTTGCAATTAAGTTTCCATTAGTAGTGCCTATTTTGTTTAGTGCCACAGGCAAGCTATTTATTTCTACATTACTTGTGCATTTCATTATTTTCTGTGAAATTAAAACTAAGGACATGAACTTCACCCTCAGAATGATATTCTTGACACTTTTGCCACCAATTTCTTTGTATAATGTATTACTAATTTTATTTATTATTTTCATTATTCACTCTTCTACTACATGTGATGTCCTGTACAGTCTTACTTAAACAGGTGAACAAATCTCAGACATCTTTTCTTCTATTTGTTCCCCTGGACCTCTTCTTCAATTTCCTAATTGCTTCTTCTGGATAACTAATGTGCATAAGTGCAAAGTCACAGAAACAGGCAAACTGTGCCAGTAGCTAGACTTCCAACCAAATCAGATGAAAGCTGCTGAGTTGATTCCCAAAACCCTGATGACTCAGAAATGAAGCCTTTACTTCAAACAATGTTCTTCAATGAGTTTTTCCATATGAGATCCTGAAATAATTTGGTATCAGATGTCTCACACTTTTAACTGCTTGAAAAGAGCCTTCTAAGGCACCTTTTTACTCCTTCAGGAGACACATTTTGAGTTTTTCAGAAAAACAGAGGCTGGGAATAGGTTCATTTCCTTCACACACTGCATAAACACACACTCAGAAATTTAATATATGAGTTTGCCATACTTCAGAGTGCCAATAGTGTTAATGCTACAAGTATTTCATGCATTATATTTCCAGTGATACCTACTTGTATTTTGGAATAATAATGAATATGAAACTTGGTCTTCTTTAGATCATGCATGCACAATTACTCAAAATCTCAAAATGGAGTAACAGCACAGGATGGGAAGCATAATCTCCAATCTTAATGTTTTCCTTGAAGAAGATGGTATTAAGCCCTAATTATGGCATATCTCTTCATAACGTATAGTGCTAGCCCCACTAAGAAGTCTGAATAAGATCAGAAAGTTGTACTGGAATTACATACTAATGCTGCATACTATCACTGAGTAAGAGGAAAGAATCTGGTCCTTATATTTTTAAAATATTTGTCTCACTAAGTGGTAAGCATTTATCAAACTACCTTGCTTGATACTCCAGCTCTTTTAACATGAGATTTATAGCATGGAGACACCAAATATTTAATTTTATTTTTTCTTCAATAGTATTTCTTCTGGTTTATTTATTATTTATTATTTAT
>VYXB01002810.1:0-16710 GCA_013397135.1 Pachyramphus minor
AGCTGCTGAAGGAAAAGGCAAATTGAGTCAATTCGCAGAGCTCAGAGCCGTCCAATTGGCCCTGGACATTGCTGAATGAGAAGGATGGCCAAGGCTCTACCTCTACACTGACTCATGGATGATAGTCAATGTCCTATGGGGATGGATAGAATGGTGGAAGATGATAAATTGGAAGCATAGAGGAAAACCCATTTGGGTTGCTGATCTATGGCAAGACATTACTGCTTGAGTTAAGAAGCTGAATGTGACAGTCCACCATGTAGATGCCCATATACCCAAGGCTCAAGCCAGTGAGGAACATCATAATAACAGACAAGCAGACCGTGCTGCACAAGTCAAAGTATCACGAGTAGACCTGGACTGGCAACATAAGGGAGAGTTGTTCCTAGTTCGATGGGCACATGATGCTTCAGGCCATCAGGGCCGAGATGCCACCTATAGATGGGCACAAGACCAAGGGGTGGATTTAACCATGGACACTATCTCCCAGGTTATCCATGACTCTGAAACCTGCGCCGCTATTAAGCAGGCAAAGAGATTAAAGCCCCTATGGTATGGTGGACATTGGGATAAATATAAATATTGGGAGGCGTGGCAAGTTGATTACATCACATTGCCACAGACCCGCCAAGGTAAACACTATGTGGTGAAAGCAACAACTGGATGGTTAGAGACTTATTCAGTACCCCAGGCAACTGCCTGGAATACCATTCTGGGTCTTGAAAAGCAAGTCTTGTGGCAACACAGCACTCCAGTTGGACAATGGGACTCATTTCAAAAATTATTTAGTTACCACTTGGGCACGAGAGCATGGTATTGAATGGGTATATCACATCCCATACCATGCACCAGCCGCTGGGAAAGCTGAATGGTGTAATGGACTGTTAAAAACTACTCTGAAGGCACTAGGTGGGGGAACTTTCAAGAACTGGAATCAACACTTAGCAAAAGCCATATGGCTAGTTAACACTAGAGGCTCTGTCAATCAAGCTGGCCATGCCCAAGCAGAAATCCCTCCACACTGTAGATGGAGACAAAGTTCCAGCGATTCACCTTAGAGGAATGCTAGGTAAGGCTGTTTGGGTTACCCCTGCCTCAGGCCAAGACAAACCCATTAATGGGATTGTCTTTGCTCAAGGACCAGAATATACCTGGTGGGTAATGAAGAAGGATGGACAGATCCAGTGTGCGTCTCAAGGAAATTTAACCTTGGGAAAAACTAGTTTTCTGTTCTGAGTTGTGTTTTGCAGGAGGCCAGTCACCTGATAGAAAGAGCTGACTAAGCTAATGCCAGTATTCAGAGATGAGACAGCCCAGAACAGTGAACCAGCCCTAAAACCAGAATGGTGGTTGTAACTATGAAAAGCCAAAGATCCAAACTGAGCTGATGCTGATCCTCAACAACTAGATGACAGCTTCGAAAGACAAAACAAGGACTATATAAGTGCAGGATATAAGCAAATACGAGATACAAGTGCGGGATATAGGCAAACGCAAGATATAGGTGTTACATAAAGAATACTATGGAATAGGGGATGGAGAATGTAGTGGTTTGGTTGGGCTTAGGCCTCTTCTTGGTAACCAGGTTGAAACTAAGGAACTACCCATATCCGCATATTTCACTCTACTCTTTATGTAAGCAGAACTATATACAGAAGGCGGAGGAAGTTAGAGGGTAGACCCCCTTCCGGTGGAGTTGTGGAAGCAGCTCCCCTGCAGCTGGGCTCCTTGTGTGGGAGTAGGCCGTGGAGGCTGCTGTTGCGTTCCCAATTTGAGAGGAGAGATTTCTGCTTTCTTAAGGGAAGTATTAAGATTTTGTTTGCTAGTTCCTTATTGGCTGTGTCTATCTGTTTTGGTTCTGGTTTTGGGATGTTGGAGTTCTCTTTCTTATGTGTATATAGTTTTTGTAACTGTATATAAGTGTAAATAGATATATATTGCTTTGGTTCTGTTATTTCGGGTTTTGATAGTTTTTTTCGTTTCCCTTTCCTTCCCCTGTGTTCATAAAAGAACAGGGGTGGAAGGGAAAGGCCCTTTGCTGTGGTCTTGGGCACTTGGCTGGGGGCCAGGTCCAAATCACCACACCACTAAATGAAGATAGAAGAGGTGACAGCTATTTTAAAAAAACAGTTCTTCGTTAAAAGTTTAGAACTGAAATATTAATTTTTCTCTAACACTGCAAAAAATAATGTTCCATTAATTCAACAAAAAGACAACGATGATGCATTCAAATGCAAATAAAATTTGCAAGAACCTCTGTGAATAATGTTAACAGTCCAAAATTTTTCTTGGTGAGGTGATCAACAACAAAATAAAACATGATATTGTGGCACATTTGAGATCACTTTTATCTGAATATTAGCTGTTTAACGGAACTAACACTTACAATAGTATGCTTTTAAGAAAAATCACATAGCAAGTACTCTAATATTGAGGAAAACTGATTTCATACTTTGTAAGAGGAAGAAAAATATTAATATCAATTCAAATTTTCAATTTCAATTGAATTAATTGAATTAATTTCAATTCAAATTCAAAACTTCTTTTCAGTCATTGTTTCTACAATAATTTTGCAAGAAAATGTAATGTCCAATAACTTACATTTATCTTATGTTAATGTCCAATGATAACTTAAATCATCCCACAATCTAGCTGTATAAAACTATCCTTTCAGCACACTGTGTTTTCACTTTTTGCATGTTTGCCCTTCATTTACATCCCTAGCATGATGTAAGCTATGATCTTAGAAAAGGGTTACCTTTTTATTATGTTAAATTAAAACACAAAATAAGCATTCCTATCAGTTTTGTCTTATTGTTTTATATGTGCAATTTTCTTAGTGCACGTCTAACACTTACTTTGCCTTCACAGACACATCTCTGGGTACACCAAAGAGAAACTTCATTTATATTTAAATTTCTTATCATGAATTAGGAAAAAGTGTACCTTTCTGAATCCAACCAATATGTAAAACCCTTTACCAAAGCATGAACATATTAAAGCTTCAAAACAGAACTGATGTAACAGGTCCATCAGCACTCTATTCTCTTTCCCCATATGCAGAAAAAAGCTGAGTAATTTTTACGGAAAACATTCTAAAAATCTTCAGGTGTAGGCAGACGTCTACCATGGACAATTTCAACCTAAGGGGTTGAAAGCTTGGTAGATATAAGCAACTGAAAGAAGCTTTCGAAATAGGCTGTTTTAATTGTAGAAATTTTACATTCCGCCAATGTTAGTGGACAATGCTTTACATTATTATTATTATTAGGTATTTAGAGCAGGAAACATCATTTATTATGTATTTGGCCAGAGTCCAGCAAAATAGGGCTCGATTTGGTTGTGGCCTTTACTGTAATATAAATACAGCAATAATAATAACAACCGCAATATCAAGGTGTTACAGAACTTTAACCTATTCATTTCACCTTATTCTATTGTAAAGACTACATATTTGGAAAGAGCTTGTGTTTTATTGTTTATTGCCATCAGGAACTATTAATTCACTGGAACCTCTGAGGCTCTGCTGTTAAAGGACATCTGCGGCTAACAGGTAAAATGTAAAATTTCCTGTAAAATCTTTGTAATTTAAAATCTTTGTAAAATGGCATGGATTCTCTCATTTTCATCTAAAATCTAACAATGAAACAAGATACTGATGACTGGAAAAAGATGTTTTGTACAGAGCCAACCGATTAAAGCCTCTGACAAGCGGACATGGGAACAGCATCTAAAAGCACCTCAGTCTGTGGTCTCATGATTTAAAATACATAAACTGAGGTAAAATAGTCTTTGTCATTGGCAAGGAGAGGTGGTTCCAAAATAAACCTAGACTGCTGATTTAAGATCAGGACTTCTAACATCTTCTATTACTCTAATATACATTAACATTTCTGGTACTGTTTTTATCAGCTAACTCTAATGATTCTGTTTTCTTAAATGACCCATTCAATAAATCCACTTCACACAGTTTACCAATATTTCTAAACTCAGCACAGAAAAGCCATCAGAAGGATACTAGGTCACAGGTCTGACATGACGCCATCAACAAGCATTAATAATCTGTGACAGCTACCCAAAGCTTTCATTCTTGTTGTTTAAACATGATACGGCAACTCAAAATGCACTGTTATCTTTGTTGAAACTAGCCCAGCTAGCACAGCAAAAGACAGAATGAGAACAGACATCAGTGGTCATTGCTAGGAAAAAAATCCAATCTGCAGCAGTAAATCTCAAGAACGGATGCAGCAACTCTCCAACTGATACTGGAAATTGTTTAATATAACAATATTAATTAACAATATTCACTTTATACAAACCTGTATAAAACACATTATCTTGAAAAAGGTATATGGAATTCTTTTTTTCCCCAAGTAAATGTCTTGTGAATTAATTACAATATTTTTCTCTCCTCTTTAAGATGTTCATAGATTTTGCCTCGTAACGTAGAAAGTCTTCTAATATTTTTAATTTTAAAATCGAAATTCTCATCTTCAGACATATCAGAGTGATAGACTTATCTATTGCAATGTTGACTTTCTGTACTTTTCTGTTAGGTAGAAGAGTTTATCTGACTGTACATCAAAATCCTATAAAGCTAAATAGTTATGCAAGCGTAACCGAAGACTAAAAGTATAGTTCAAAGTCAAAACAGAAAGGTCATGGGGAAATACAGGCTTTTAGAAAACCGTTTTACTGAGTCAACATTTTTTCTACACACTTGCATGATTCACCTTATATCTGAAGGAATAAAGATTTTTTTTTCCTTCTAACAGAATGACAGAATTCAGACTCTAGATTTGTTACATATTTTCAAAATCCATGGCAGACCTAAAGTTGTAACAGTCCTTTATGAAAGAGTATTGTAAAATCTAATAAATATTAAATTAAAAGAGTTTCTACCAAAAAAATACTCAAAAAAATTACACAGAGAATATAACAGACTTTAGGGGTTTTGCTTGTTTGTTTTTGTTTGTTTGTTTGTTGTTCTGGGGGGTTTTTTTGGTTCAAGGCTTTAAGTTGTATAGCATGACGAATGTTTTATTAAAATACATTTTACTATTTTTATTAAAATACATATAAAATAATTATGAAATAATTCTGTACAACACTTCCATTAGATGCATGTGTATTTTGAAATAGTAACTCTTTTTTTTGAACTGTTATAGTTGCTGTGAAATACTCTAATTTTCTAGCTCTTTCTTCTTGTAGTCTTTGAGCCATAAACTGCTTCTACAAACAGTAAATCATTTGTATACTCACCCCCTTTTCAATGCTCCCTGTTTGGCAAAGAGTACCTTCAGCTGCTGGAATGCTGTTAGTAACACAGCGGTTACTTTTGCTGAGGCACCAGAGCTCTCTACACACTTCCTAGGAAGGAAGGCAGAAGCAAGTTGGTCAGAATAAAATTCTAATATTTCTGTCAGTCCTTATACACACATGTATCCATAATTTTTTTTTTGAATGGAGACTATTAAGAAGTAGGCTGCAGAAAGAAAGCTATAGATGGCAATGAAATATTCTACAATTTTGAAGCTATTGTATTTTGCCTAAGAATATTCTGAAAAAAAAAAATCTGGAAGCATCAAATTGTAGACAAGAATGTGTTCTTTACACCTGCCATGCAAGCAATGTTTTAAAATTGCTTTTTTCTTGATTTGTCCTAACACTGAGTTTAGCATATTTTAGTGTTCCTATAAAAGTAGTCTTCAGATGCACTGCAGTGCCTCCATTATTGTCATTGTCTGACTCAAAATTACCTTCTAAAATGTTTATTATTAATTTTGAAAAATGAATCAGCAACAATTATTTTTTCTTCCTTTAGGTAAAACCAAAGTTTTTGAGCTAAGACTACCTGCACACCTCTTCTGCAACACTTGCTAAAGCAGTGCATGTGTAGTTATAACTTACTGAGCTATGCACTAAACTACTTCCTTTAGGTTTTTAAAACTTGCAGTTGCTTTTTCATAAATTTTTAGCCTATCCTATTTCCCTATATTGTCAGTGTTAAACAACAGGTAGTTTACAAATCGTCCTTTTTTTCCTATCATATTTTCTCATTTGGTTTTGCCTATTTATTAATTTAGATAAGCCAGTTCTGTTGACATTGGAGATTCAAACTAGTGGGGGGTTGAAATTTATAATGTGGGCATGATCCAAAGTTGGCTGAACACTGGAAATCTTCACAGTTGCTTCAGTTGCCCTTGGATTCGGCTGTGTATGCACAACAGAATCAGGAGTGGTTTGCTTTTGTGGCAAATTACTGACATGATAATCTTTCCTGTATTACTTTGGGATCTGTGCAAGAGTTCGCAACTTGCTTATACATATTTTCTATTTTTAAGTATTTTTTAAAATTTGTAATAGAATCATATTATTAAAATGACATTATGGTAGTCATTAGTGTTTCATTTTATTTAACAGCTGCTTGAAATCATATCCTACAAAAAGTCCTTGCATAGATTCTATGGCTGAACCTTGAAACAAAATGAAAAAGGAAAAGACAGTGTGAATAAATTGAAGTTATTATCCACTCCCCTCCAAGTTCATCGTTTCTCTGAGATAATGAATGAGTATCTGGTACCTAGACTATCTTTTTAATACACATCAGCAGGAATAACTGTTATGTTTCTTGCATTGTACTGCATATACAAATTAAATTATTTATACATGACTCACTAGCAGCTGCACCAACAGTTCAACAGTAGAATCTTTTCTTGAAAATGCAACATTCTTTCCCAAGTTTAAAATCAGATGGTGACATTCTTGCAGAATTTATTTATACAGTGTATTTGGTTTCATAATTGGCAGAAGCAAAGTATCTTTTTTTAAAATCCACTAAAAAAATAACATATAAGAACGGTCTGAAATTATAAGGAACGAGTACTGATGATTTCTGGATTTCCATTCAATTTTTGACAAATACACTTAAGTTAGCTCATCTTGTTTAGTATGTGGCTCTGTAAAAACAACCACATTCTTAAGCCTCTTTTTAGGAGAAATACTGCCCCTTGTAAAAGCATACCTGCACTCAATGCAGAACTTTTCAAATTAGTGTTTTCACTGAAGAAATGCAAACATTTCTTAACTTAAATCTCTGAAAAAACCACTATTTAATGGCCACTCAGCTGATAAAATTTTTGGATTAAGATACACACAAATAAGTAAATTATTTAAAATCAAATAACCAGGAAATAACAGAAGATACACCACAAAGACTCTTAAAAAATATAACTAGGTTACAAATTTCACAGCCATTAATGTGCTAAAATTCAACACTAAGTCAATTTCACATTTAAATCAACCAAGAATTCAAACTTCAGTACAGTATGGATTTCAAAGTGAAAACCTAAGATAGGTTCCTTTATGACACAGTATGAGATGTTCCTGTCATAATCATGCCTTATTTACTTTAATCTGTAATTTACTTCCTCATTTTGTTCAGCAAAATTAGTTTAATTTACTTGTTCATGCTTCATGGGTGGTTTACACTGTCACACTAATTAGTAGTGTCAGACTGTGACAATTTTACTTGTGACCTTCTATTTATTTCAGCTCTGATCAAGTTCAAATGTCTAAATTAACAGCTGTTCTGACTTTGTGGAGATTGGTTCAAAGTTCGGAAAAACCAAAAATGCAGAAATAAGAAACAAAGATTTCAACCACTCCGATAATACAGACAAAAGCAAAAAATCAGATCTGGGTAACAGTCTAGAGTTTTAAAACATCTATGTTTCAGGATTATTTAAATCTAGAATTCTGGTTTTGCTCCCGAGTTTATGTGCAAAATTCCACTTCTGATATGCCTACATAAGTACACCATCTATGTATGATCATATAAATGGAATTAAAATTTAAAACAAGTCTTTCATTGCCAGCCTAACATATCCACAAATGAGAGTATTTAACAACTTCCTTCCAAAAGGATTCCTTCTGTATATTCAGGCTTCTATGGGGCATTAGACTAATTTAAATTCACTGAACTAGTACCACCCAGACATTTTAATTCCAAACAAATAATCATCTGTACAGTGTGAATTAATGGGTACAGCACTCCAAGACTATTTTATTCACTCATCTGTTTGCAGGATGATTCCAAGCATGTCAACTCACCTTCCTACTTCACAAAAAGAGGAAAGTCTTTACTGCTAAATTGCTTGGAAAAGCATTATATCAAAATTAGCCATTATCACTGACAAAGTCTGATAGTCCTTATTCAGACCTTAATTTCAGCAGGATTTGCCTCAATAAATCCCTAAAGACAAAATGGTAGTCTAAAATTACTATGGGCTTTAACAAGCTATTACTCTTTGAGCAAAAACCTCTACTTAATCAGAAAGAAGTTCTGTTTGAGAAGATATACAATATCCCAAAATCAAGAGAATACTTCCTCATGAAAAACTATGCAAAAGATCAAAGATTCACAAAAATAACACAATGTATTGATTTGTACAAGTAATTTACATTAAACTCAAGAAATTAAAGGGATTTTATAACTTCTTTTAAATGTAGCCAAACATATTTAAGATGATATTTTCCCCTGCTGTACTGCATTTAAAAGAAGAAGTAGAATCTGAAATATATTCTCCATCACCCTGTTCATGAAATGAAAAATAAAATTAACGGTCATTTGAAAACAAACAAGATACCTAAAAAGAAGTGAAAAATCCATCTGTGCTGTTATTTCATTAAATGAACATGGAATTATACCAGGTCCTGCTATGGCTATGTCTTCTTTATTTTCAGCTGACTTTAGAAAGCTAAACAAAGTTCTGATTAAGGTTCATAAAGGTTTCTGTTCTCTAGTTGAACCCTACAAATCCTATACTTGGTACTACATTAGTTTCTTAGTTATTGATCTGAGGTATTTTCTTTAATACCAACATTATCTGTAACATCTCTAATCAATTGTTTTTCATAAGCAAGCCTTAAAAACACATGACAAACTGCCCTAGAAAGGTCAGACCCAAAATCACTAACAGAAAGTATACTGCTTTTTTTCACATGCTCACACACGCATGCATGCACACTCACCCACCCACCTAAGGTGACCCTTTTAGGGTAACCTTGTCTTCACCGGAGGACACAGGATGAAGCTAACATATCTTTTGTCAACATTATATTTGTTCAAATAATTTAATAGCTAAGAGAAAGAAGAATAAACTGAAAATTATTGACCTCAAAGTCAGTCTCCAAATGTGTGGATTTAGTAACCACTAATTTGTAAAGCAAACAAGGGAAAGTTTTAAAAATCCAGGAAACATAAACTGAAGCTGAGGCCTTTCACAAGATCAAGACAAGATAGATGACAACCTGTAACGGTGTATCTTAGGGCTCCATGACTTCAGTTTGGAATTCGGATGCTTGTATTTGCAGTAAA
Source organism: Pachyramphus minor (assembly GCA_013397135.1). Taxonomy (NCBI): domain Eukaryota; kingdom Metazoa; phylum Chordata; class Aves; order Passeriformes; family Tyrannidae; genus Pachyramphus; species Pachyramphus minor. The sequence goes on from VYXB01002810.1 coordinate 9,380, forward strand.
TTAAACAAAGCTGAAACCATCTAGAGAAAAAAACACAGCAAATCAAATTACCTTCTTTTTGCCTAAGTGTTATAAATGATGGAGCCTCTTTCTGTTGCATCATGCAGAGTTACAGATAGGCATTTCAAATTATGTAACATCTAAGCATCCTAGATCATAATCATCATAATTGTTTACAATACAGCACAATGACAACTCAGTAATATGAGCAAAGATCAAATTGTTGTGCTGTTCTTAATGTTTTCAACACTTGAAAGCCTCCAATGAAAGTTAGCAGTTCGGCCCATAATATTTTAAAAAAAGAGATGGGAAATACATTCAAAATGCATATTAAACTATGATAATTTGGGAGGTTCACCTTTTGTTTGTAAAATTTTAAAATCTTAAATAGGTTCGTATGTTACTTCAGCATGTTTAATCCATAATATATGCTGCACCTCTTGATGAGCAATTGCTAAAATAGAGCATAAAAATCATTAGCCTGAATTGTAATTTACAATGCAGACCTGAAAAGTATCAATATAGAGTATTTTCAGCCTCATTGCTGAAATACTACTGACAACATGACTAAAACTAGAAGACACCAATTACAGGAGAACTTCAGAAAGTTCAAAGTTTTGTTCAGATAAGCACCCAAAAGTTACCATTTCAGTGCTCCACTACCAAATGCTCATTAAGTGGTGCAGCATGTTATGAATCACAACATGCTGAAAGAATATGAAATAGAATCCAAAGCTTTTACATTATGTTACCGACATTCTTTCCTAAATATTGGGTGCTTATCTGAACCTTACAGAAACTACTGGAGCCCCACAAGGTCAATCACCTCCAAGTACCATCTTCCCTTTCAAACCCATGCAACCTATTAATCTTTATTCAAACAGCACTCCACTATACGGAATCTCATTATTGCTTATACTATCATCTAATTCACTCCTGCTTTGATCACCAGCTTCTCCTTTCAGCTTTTTAACAGTTCTCGTAAGACGCAGGCACAGTGGCGTTAACATCTGTGTCTCTTGTGAAAGAGAGAGAAAGAGAAAAACAAAGACAGAGAGGAGGAGAAAAAAGGGTTTATAGACAAGATAGTCCTAAGAAAGAAGAAAGGGGACTACAGGAATTTATTACAAAAATAATGTAAAACTACTTTAGGATTCAGACAGAGGAAAACTTCTGGGATTTCTCTTGGCTATTCACATCATGATCTTAGAAAAAAGAGGGAACAAAATTCACTTAATTACAATACAATCCTCTGATTCCTTATATAAGAAAAGCTCAACATTTTAATCATTTGTAATGCCAAAGGCCCGCACAATAATGATGAGACATTTTTCAATTGACCAGCCAGACTTTATGAAATAAAAAAAATAAAAGGAAAGGTTGATTAAAATGACAGAGTATAATACCAGGGTCTTCAATTCTTCGCTTCATCTACATGTGTTTTTTAACACCAGATTGTGAGTAATGCAATATAAATCCATCCAATCAAACTACTTATGCTTGGCTAACACCAAATATAAACAATTTAGCCATGGTATGATATATGAAGTTGGGGTCCAAAAAAAAGGCAGTTTATGGTGACTTACTAACTATTATGTACAGAGTCAACTGAATGGATGCTCCTAGTCATAGTATCATCAGGTGATGGAAGAAAAGAAAAGTGGTAGCTCTGGTACAAAGATATAACAACGGCTTCTCTGTCTCTCCTTGTGAGAAAAAAACCAGAATATGCTTCTACCTTCCTATGAAACCCCTGTATCAAGCTTAATACCTCTCTTTATTTAACTGGAGTAAACCACGTTTAATTTAAAAAGTGACAGTTTGATTCATGAACATTAAAATTTTCATCACTCAATTACAAAGGTCAATTCTAATTCAGACTATTTTGCCCTAGTAGAAATATTGTAGAACCATTGTGTATAGTAATGTATTTGCTCTCTTACATTTGAAAGTCAGCTGACCAATGCTGGTGGAAAAGCATAAAATGCAAAAGAACAGACCAAATAATTGTAAGCTATCTCTAAAACCCTGTCACTAGCAGTCAGCAGCTTCACAGACTGTAAAATGCAACACAGCAATATCAATCATATGCATATAGTAATAACTGCTTTTAAAATGTCTGAGGTTTTAGCCTCAGTCCTAAGAATGTAGGGAGCAGCAGTAAGTTACAGTCACGTAACTGCTATTATTCCAGTTATTCCTGTTAATACTCCAGTTATTATTTAAACTCATAAAGCAGACAAACTGGAAGTCAAGACTGGAATTCTTTCCTCAGTTAACCCAGAGACAGCCAACAGCCAACTGTTACTATGCAGATACTCAAAGGATAAGGAGGTAAAAAGACAATGATAAAGTTCTTACAATCACCTAAACAAAAGGACTGAAAAAGGTTCTGAACTACCAGAGAAACTGATATACAAACAGAGCAAAGAACTGAGACACACTTCTTAATCAGCAGAAGAAAATCCACACTCCATCATCCTAGAAGATGTAGCATATCCTGTAACTACATAACTGGACAGGAATTAGCACTGTTTCTAACAACCTCAAAACTTCCACTGCAGTGAGTCCAAACAGATGCCTGAAAGCATACTTCGCTTTTAGGAAAAAGATATGCATCAATATAATATGGTGAAATTTCCTTCATTACAATTTGTCTCACTGTAAATTGTAAATTCAATGGTCTCCTGAATCTGAAAATATACTCTAAAAATGAAATATTTTAAATAGCTTGAGACATTGCCTTTCACTTCTTTATTCAAAGTATCTATTTCTTCACCCAAATTCTGTAAAATTTTCTTTGTATCAGAAATGGTGGAAAGTATAGTATAACGAACAATGCATATGTAACTTTAGAAAGATCACTGTCTACTTGCTAATGTGTAGCTTTATTGTTTCAGCTCGAAGAGCCAAAGCATCACTTTGAATTACTGTCTGACAATGTGCTGAACAACACAGAAATATCTGACCAATAGCCACGATGCTTTTGCTGGGACAGTTCTGTCATTATGTGACTAAACAGACTAATTAGACCTAGTCCTTAAAATAGCATCAGACCAACTATGAAGGTGCTCTTTTTTATGCCAAATTGTCTCTGTCAGTAAACAAACAAACAGAAAAGCAGAAGCCTGAAGTCCCTTTAGTAATTGAGTTCTGATACTTTAACTGGTCAAACACCTCTCCATGTAATTAACTTCAAGTTCCTAAGCAAGAACAGCTTCAACTTTAGCCGTGCAAAAGTCACTGCAGAACTAGGGCATGATCTATGACCAAATGCAACAGTTTAACTAAACATCCACAGGGGACAGAGGAAATATGGGAGAAAAGGCAAGGAACATAAATTAACATTAAAGCTAGATGGTTGCAAGAGGTAATTTTTCTAAAGTTAGTAAGATTGTGGCAGTATTCCTAAACCAAAAGAATGTGAAGATTTCCCAAGTAACATTAAAAACACCAATTATATCAACAGGTACATCACAGCCCAAAGGAAACTTGTAGATTTTTTGCCTTTGGTTTGAGAGTTCAACTGTTTCTTTTGTCAGGTCTTGCCATCACGAACCAGTAAAGGCTATAAACAAGAGAAAAAGGCAACCAATTTTCTCTGTGATTTCCCTTTGATTTAGAATTTATTTCTTTCTGGGTCACTATACTCCATGCTGGAAAACCTGTTCTACCAGGCACTTAAAAAAAAGAGCTGTAAGAAGTGCTAGAAAGGAGTTAGCATACAAACTATGTTCAATGCTGAATTGTGATTTTTTACTATGTCTTTCCATCCATAGTTGCATGTGTCTGCTAGGAAAAGATCAATGAATTATTAATGGCATCTCCATGTGAGTAATACACTGAAAAGAAATATCCAAAGCAGTGATTTTTACTTTTGATAATAAAAGAGTTGACACGAGTATTCAACATAGTTTGTCATGGTATTTAGATCTAGTTCAATCACTCAGTCCTAAAACCCTTTCATATATGAATATGTCTTTCTTCAGTAGATATTTTCCATCTGCACTACAATCTTCCAAAGGCCCTTCCCCCCCGCTTCAAAATTATCACTTCAAATCTCTCTGATAGTAATCAACATGGTCACATATTGAGCGCATTATGGCCATGGTGGACAATATGTTTAAATGTAGGTACTATTTTATATGCATATTATTTCTTAAGAGTGGATATTACCAGACTTCTACAATAACTTATTTATTAATATACGTAGTCTGAATACTAATACAAAAAATAGGGTGCGTGTATTTCCAAGACACTAATAAGTTATGCTCACATTGATAGCACAATGATGAAACATAATACCCTGTATCAATTCAGAGCACTGATAATGAAGACATAACTTCATTTATCTATTGCCTCAATTAAGTGCTGATCTCTTTTCTGTAACTCTTAGGAAATTCCAAAACAAAGCCTTTAAAAAAAAAAAAAGACAAGCAGAAGGCAGAAAGCCAAGATTACCTACACATCTTCGTTACTTCCAATTATTTGTGGTTTAGGAACTGGTTTAAGAATGTGTACTGTGCAGCATGATCATCACAACAATGGTTGCACAGTTCACTGGTGTTTAAAGAAACCCATATATATGTGGAAAAGCCAGGTTTTGCACATTATGACCTTTCCAGTTTAATTTAAAATACAATACATCTCCAAAGGTTGTGCTATAGACCATGGATTAAACACCTGCAGACTTCCTTAGTCTGCAAATAAATGAATGAGTAAGAAAAAAGAAAATTTTAAAAATAAGTATTACTTAGATGAAGGAACAGGAAATAGGGCCATTAAAGAACAGTGATGGGAAGTGAGAACTTACAGAGGAACAATAAAGGCCAAAAGAGGCCTGATGAGGAATCAAGAGTAGGAGACCCAGTGAGCTAGTCAGCCAGCTACATAGCTTTTAAATCCTTTCTACAATACAATCTGCCAAAGAGGCATCCCAAGAATAATACTGTATTGATCACCTCAAAGATATTACAAATGGACTTTCTTTGCATTATTACATTCTTTTATTTTCATAATCTAAAAATTAAAAATTATTAAAACTACTTACTTTTAAAAAACGAGATATATTCTCAAGGTTTATGTAGTGCAGTCTCAGCTGATTATTTGATAACAAGCATAGCAGAATGTATACTTTAACTACATACTTTGGGCTGCAAGATTTTGAGTAGGTGTTTATAACACATGACCTACATGTGCAGGTTTTTATTTCTACTGTAAATTTATTTACCTTAACTACTGCACAGGGGTACTTGAAGCCAAATCTTCGCCAGTACTTTGCTATTCAGTATGATATTCAGCTATCTAGCTTCATGTTCCTCTGTTCCCATAACCATAATTCGTCTTTCCAAAAGATCTCAATAATGTTAGAAACATTAACTCAATGTCAGGGGAAAAAAGTAACAAAACAACCACCAAACAAGAAAATAAAATCAAATCTGACAAATTAATGCAAGTGTAAAACTTCAAAATGTAGCTTTATATTGAAAGGTTAAAGCCAACACAATAGATTTCATGTTTCAAGCTTAATACAATAGGAACCTGATCTCAATTAACTGAAATCAGGGAAAATTCTCTATTACACTTTACAAGGAGCAGGATTGTGTGTTCTGGGCTCTTTTTTTCCTATTATTTAAGATACGCCTTTCCCACCTCATTGTTACCCACACATTTTAGTGTACAGTACACACAAATGACTCAAGCAAAAGATGCAGCATAAGGATTAAAATGAACCCTTTGCTCATGAACAATGGCAGCAGATATGCTACAGGAAATCTGTAACCCCCTACTACAACTAACTAAAGACTTATGTTATAAAAGAATATATACAAATGACTAAGAAGAACACTCAGCATAAGGATTAAGACTTCTTACCCCATATTTACATTGGCGGGATGTTGCTCCATACTGGAAGCGACACTGTTCATCAGCATCATACACCTGACCTGGGGCCACAGCTGGGTAAAGAAAGTCACGCTTGGGAGGCTCATTATCAAGGCAAGTACCACGGCCCGAACTGTTCAACATAAAGGACCAAATCAATTAGGAATTCTACTGACTGTAAATCACAGTAATGATATTATGTATCTACTTCTTACTTTTAACATCACTGGGTGTGAAACAATTAGAATTACAATAAAAAAACCAGTAAGTTGGTACACCCACAGTAACAAGAGAAAATATTTAGAAGTAATTAAGAAATTAAATCAATTATTCATCATTATTAGTAACAAAAATGCTTATTTTAGATTGTGAAATAATTTCATATACTTTTTTAACGTGTGATAATTTCTGAGCCACACAAGACTGATTTTCATTTTTGTCTTAGGATTCCTATTTGTTTTCACTGAAGAACTGCTACATTTGGTCATAGAACGAAAAATAAACAACCTAAGCAAACCCAAGAAATTCAGCTTGCAATTAATAATGATCCTTCTGATCCTTCAAACAGCTAAGCCCAATTTTATAGACATAAGCAGTGCAATTGGTTTATGTAAAACTAAAACACATTTGAGTTTCGACATGACAAAATGTTTATAGGATTAGGACCTCAACATGCAAGTTTTCTTCCATTTGACCGAAGAAAATGCTTACAGTGGTAAAAATTTTGCAAGATCTTCAAATACGTCTATATTAGGGTGAGTGAAAAATTTCTATTAATCCAAGATCTTTTCTACTGATTAATATTTAGTCTTTAAAAATTCATGTTAGAACCAAGACAATCATCTTTGAACACTTCAGTATTTTCTTCTTTTATATTTTGTTCAGTGGCTGATTTTTTTTTCCCAAAGGATGCCCATATTCAACCTCAATATTTTACTGTAGTGGAATAAATTACAGAGAAAGCCAAATGCAGATGGAGTTCGGTTTGGAAAATTTGGACTTTACTAAATATAATTATTCCATTTTATTTGGTCAGTGCACATAAAAGAGGACAAATGCTTTTTTACTTTCATTTCACATGTGAATAAGTGAGGATTTTCAAAGAATTCTTATGCCAACACTTAAAATTTTTTTTTCCAACATTCCTACCAATTTTGCAAGCACTTTTGTTCTGTTTTTTNNCACCTTGCCAATTTCAGAAGTGAATGTTCTACACCAGGGGTTTTTTTTGAGACTTCACATTTTCTATACTTTTCATCTGTAGATTAAAACAGAGAAAAAAAACCCTCTCACAACTACACATTTCACCTGCACAGACAGCCACACCCATGTATCCTGACAGCTAAAATCTACCTTCAAAACCTTCCTGTGTGGTTCTGGCATTAAAAAAAAAAAAAAAGTATTTTCCCCTTTATTCCAGGTAATTATTGAAAGTGTATATATATATA
>VYXB01002810.1:17610-36286 GCA_013397135.1 Pachyramphus minor
TATATTCTGATGGCAGAAGTTGGGAAAACATCCTTCATTCTTTTGAAATATTTCAGTGTTCTATTTTGTGCGCATGAGGAGTAGGTGTTAATAATTCCAGTATGAAAATAATTCAAACAATCTGATTTTTCTGCAACATCTGGAATAAACTTCAGATAGAATCTATGCTTAAACAAGCAGTGAGAAGTTTAGCAGTTGGCATCAGCTTGAGGCTAGTATTGCCGTATTATGGGAACTTTCCACAGATTTCCAATAGTGCAGATTTTACAAGATCACTGCAAATTGTGATCAGTTCTAAACCTTTATATTCACCAAACTTGTAAATTAAAGTCTATACCCACTCCACAAGACATATAATTGCAGAAATGCAAGTCAAAAATCCTTGTACTAAATACAAAAATATGACTCTTCTGTTCTAATAACAGGATTCTCACCATAATTAAATATTGTTGTAGTAGTGAAAAAGTGAGAAAATGAATACTGAGAAGTCATTCACTTTTTAGCTACATTATGTCATAGACTCTAGACTGAAAATTTTTTTCTCTTTCCTTCTGTTTCAGTTCTATTATTTATCTCAAGTAGTTGAACAAAATTGATCCCTGATACTGTATTGTGTAAATTGAAGTATCCTGGAAAAGAAAGGGCATGTGTTATAAAAGCATTAATAAAACCAGAGACTTTCCATTAGTCATGAAAGGTCAGACCAAATCTGTGCAAAGGATGAATACAGACCAACAACCATATAACCTTTCCAGAAAACTTTTACAAGACTTCGGAATGGTGCAATACTCTTGAGTCTATATCGTTCTTCTTTCTTTCTCTTTGCTCCACCAAAGCAAAACCCAGACAGTTGAAAAAAATTTTTGCCAGCTCTAGGGGAATGAACCAAAAGGGTCCAAGAATAATAATGGTTTTGGAGTACTCTATAAACAGAGATTTAATAGTTATTATCAGTCAGGCCTACAAAAGTAAAAAAAGCTGTTTGTGTACATGTGAAAAAAGATAGGAAAAGAATGTCCAAATACCTTCAGATCACCAATTTTAGAAAATTTCTACTCACAATTACTTTTGTGTTTTGTGATTTTTATCTTATAAAGGAAGCATATACCAAGTCAAAAAATCTACAGGCTATCCCTGGAGAGCATTGACATTTCTGAACACCGGGTAGACAAATCTTTAGAATCCACAATACGAGTAAGGTGATCTCAAACTGATTCTTATATTCTATTACTCTAAAGGGTACTACTATTACTCAAAGACTTTACCATTCTCCTAATTTGTGGTTGATTTAATGACATTTTATGGGACAACAGTGGAACTTATTTCAATTATAAAATAGCTAAGCTTGATGTTATTTCATCCCAGTATTCCAGTGTAGTGTCTCCAGAGATCATTTTAAAACACACTGCAATATAATTTAAACTTTTTTTTGTATTCTAATATCACAGAATAGCAAATTATTCTTCTGTTTGGAAGGGTATCAAGGATACCAGAACATTGCATGGAAGCTTAAGATCTCAGACACGCTGTCACTGTTAAGTGCTCAACTAAATTAACAGCAACCACGGATTAAATGTTTCTAAATCTTTACAGACTTGACTTTACAACGCAAAACCTCTGCACAAATATCACTGTTGTATCCAAGGTCAAAAAAGAGCAAAAGCAAGAAACATGGATATAGGTATCTCAGGGATAATGTTCCTATTACCGTATCTATTCCCAAATATCTCAGCAACTTACACAGTACAACACAACTCCTTCAATGGTTGAACAAAATATACCAGAACACTGGCTCTGAAAATAGATATTGAATGTTACACAATAGCTTCATTTTTATTAATAATGTGGATTATAAAACAAACTATATTCAATGATGATAAATTAATTATAAATATTTGTGTCTGTTATAGCTAAACAATTAAATACATAAATATAATAATAGTATAAATACTGTTTTATCTAATTCTGATAACAAATTACCCATAAAAAATGAAAAAGCAATAGTAAAAATTATTAACAATAAACATAGGGCTTTTTTACATATACATTTTGATAAAACCATGAATTATTTACATACTTATACATTTGGTTCCCAACATAATACTTGCTGCATATTTATGAGTCAAAACTGGCTTTTAGAGAGCACCAGGATATATTTCGGTACAGGTTACAAAAGCTGCTTGACTTGACAGTAATGAAAAAACGCTGCAGGTTGCTCAAGACTACAGATAATCACATAAACATCTATAGAATCAGCACATAAATAATGGAGGTGTGATTTGGAGTGGCATGTTTAAAATTAAAATGAACCTGAATATAATTAGTAAATGAAAACATGCTTATATGTTAGGGAAATTCAGATGCAACAATCACTGTCCTGATAAAAATCTACTTCTTTCCAGTCTTTTATGCATGACTGGCCCTACATCTAATTATTGCTATTTTATACAAAGACTCTCTAATGTTGCACAATCTTTTCATCACACTCAATTTTTCTTTTGCTTGGTGGTAGTAATTGCTACTCTTTAATGTATACTTTTCTCCAAACTTTTCTGTGTTCCAAAGCATTATTTTATTCATTGGAATAATTACCCAGCAGCCACATCAAGACAAATCTATTGGTTCATCTACAAAAACCATGCTCCTATCAAAATCTGGTCTTAATAATTTGGGAGATACTAAGCTATAAAATACTGGACCAATCATTCATTTCATCAAAGACTGTACAAATAGAATAGATAATGCAAATCTGCTGCTGATTCTACTCTTCACAGGGGCCTCTACCAACAGGTAGATACAGAGTAATACTTGCAAAGTCAACAGCCAAACCCATACTGTCACCCCAGGATTACAGAAACTCTTGGGTCTTCTTGTAACTAGGTCGCCTTTTAAGTAAAACACAAGATTCTCAAAGTTTCAGAAATCTACAGCAAATGAGGAACACATCTTTTATTCAATTATCTGTTAGGAAAAAAAAATCCTAGTCAATTTTAAAGAAAAAAGAAGCAAATTATAATCCAAAGTGTATCTATATAATACTGTAGATTTGTAGAGACAGAGATGCAATTTTTATGTGATTGGTGTGATCTTTCAAAACTAGTCTTGGCTTATGCTTTTTTTTAGAAGTTGTTTCACATTTCTGGAGTTCCAGGGAACTGGCCAATATGCCATAGATAGCAGATGAGACATATATAGACATATCCTATATGTATCTTGCATATCCACTTGTATGTTCAAGATTCTTTGTTAGATGAAATCTGGACCAGAACACTGAATATCTTTCTTTATATTGTCTGCATGGGGTTGCTTGGACCAAGGTAATTTTGGATCCATTACAGAGGCAGAAAGGTGTAGTCTAATATCTAAATCCTGCTGTATGGCAATTGTAGAGACTTACCAAGAATTTCCTATGATAGATCTTACTCAAACAGTTTAAAGACTCTTGGTTCCCCTCCATCTTCAAAAGACAGTCCTGGCTTTGAAAGACAGAGTTGGCCATATGGCTTCTTCTAATACCTTCTCCTATCTGATACTGACATGATAAATGAACTATGATCCCAGAAATCACACAGCTTTTGTTATAACAAACGCAGAAGTAACTGAACAAAGAATGGTAAGTAGAAAGTTCTCTTATCAACATCTAGGTGTCTGCATGGCTCTATAGGTATACTATATAAATATATGCTGGATGTAACGAAACTTGAAGGTGTTACATATATATTTTTATATATTTATATATGCTGCATAAAATGAAATTTATAGTAATTGGTATTCAGTCATAAAAATAATTTTAAGGTTGGTTCATTTCTCCTATGAAGAGATATTGAGGGTTTCTACTCCTCTCACAGGAATCTCTGTTCTGTGACACCACTCTCCAAGCATTTAATTCTCAGTCAGTATTTCTTTAATTTGTTCCATACAATGTTAGTGAAATTTAAAGCCATTGCAAACTACTTATGAACAATTCAGTTGATAAACTGAATTAAGTCAATCTTTCATTCTACCTAAAAGCTTGACAGATAACAGCTATTATAAGTTTGACAGACAACAGCTATTATGTGCTTCAAGGAATGTTTTCCCCAGAAAAAAATACTTTTTTCTTGGCCATTTCAGCATCTCTGCTGGCTGACCATCCTTGCTGAGAGTTTTGATCTATCAGCAATACACAGCTTTGCTCTGTCTTACTGTCATCCTTTGAGCCATATTCAACCTCCATCCAGCAATCCTGCAAAATAATTTGATTTGCCAGCTAGAGCCTCACTGAACTGATACCTTACAAGTGATACTTAATGGTTACTCCTCAGTGCAAAACTGCTGTAACAAGTAGTGACCCAAGCTGGTAAACTAGTAAGTCCACACTAATCTACCTTACCACATAATACTGTGAACAAATAATGAGATTCTATCAAAATTCATTTCAGTTGCATTAACATGGTGCCATGATGGCCTGTCCCAAACTTGTACCCAGATCCAAAGAGACAAATCAGGCATTGTGATATGTCATCCAGACTTAAAGCCCCAGATTTCTTCTGGGGTATCTGCATTTCATACTATCATTTTCTATCCTTCTTATTAGACATAGCTAAATGAATCCTAAACCAGCCATACTAACTCAGAACAGAAAAAAACGCCACTTGCCTTTCTCATTCTAGTCTACTGGGTCGCTGTTTTGCGAATGAGATGCTCTTCTAGAGGGAAAATAGAAAGAATGGGTGCAGAGTCTAATCTCTCTGGAGACACAGGTGACATCGGCTTGGGCTCTATAGCCCTAAATCTGCATTTTCCTCACCTGTTGCTAAATTATGAAGAAATACTAGGAAAAAATAGGGTGCAGACTATTCTGCTCTTATAAAAGCAGTCAAAGAAATGTTGCCACATGAAACTTGTTATTTTTCTTTGCTTCTCGCTAACTGATCACTACTTGCAATTGAAATGTATCTGCTCTGAGGGCTGTTCTGCTTTAAGGAAAGGCGTGAATGGGTAAAAATAAGTGGTCTTGACTTCTGACAGTTGTCCCTGCAGGTACTTGTGTAACTCTACCAGCTTCCTGCTGTCATTGAGAGGGCACAAATGCCAGCAAGAAAACTGGAGAAAAACCCTACAATTTTCACTATTCTGCCTTACAAAACAACGCATCACATATTTTAGGTGAAAAAAGTATCAATTCATTTATAGAATGTTAGAACCAGAGACAATAAGAAGCATAAATGAGAAATCTGATGTATTTAAAAATAGATTGCAGAATTAATAGATGAAAGAAAAGTTATCTTTGACTCTTAGTAAATTATTTAACAAAAATAACATCTACATTCCAGGTTACAAAAATACAGCTAAAATATTATAAAAGATAATTTATTGCTGATTCTGCTAGGTGTAGATTTTTGTTTTACTCTAGGTCAAATATCACTGAGTATCTTCAGTTATGATTTTTTAATGAAATCCACAGATGGTAGTAATTCAAGCAGAAGTGCAAACTCTGGCCATGATAGAAAAGTATCTCAAAAAACCTGAAAAGATTAGAAATATGGGAACAGATTCAACAAAGTACTCTTCTGGCTTTATGCTAATATAACTGCAATTTCACTGGCATCCCACAGATTTAAAAATAAAACTTAACCAGAAATCAAACCTAGGGAATGAAAAAGAAGAAGGGAGATGCTAACAGTAAATAATAAAATAAATAAATAAATAAATAACCCACAATTGAAACAAGGCACAAGATAAACATGTTTTGAACTGGCAGTAAAAATTTGAAAGATCAGTCATCAGTTTGAAATTTGAAACTGCAGGAACATTATAAACAAATGACAAGCTCTATTATATTTACAATGTAGCACAGTCCACAGAATTTTACCACATTTCTTCTCTAAACCCATAAATACAAAATGACTCCTTAGCTATCTGTTGAATTATAACTTCATCACTAGACAGATTATTGTCAGGACAATTACAGGATCAAAATGGACTTTTTCAGCGGAGAGCAACAAATAGAAGTAAATAAGACATGAAGAAACAAACTCCCAAAGGCTACAAGAAAATACCCTGAACTGTAAGCTTAGCTGTAAACTACAAAGCTGTGAAATAATCTCAACAGAGACATGAAGCCATATTCTTTGTCATAGTTAAAATGAGGCTGCAATGGCACACTAAAAAGACTACCAGTGGAAACAGCATTGAATTAACATAACTAATTTGTAATGATAAAAAAAATTTACAACGCATTTTTTTAAAATAATAGCAGTGTTAAATGAATACGTATCTACATATATATATATATCTCCTTAGAAAACCAAATGACATTGTGAGAAGCCTGTATCACACACAGATATTTATATATCAGGAGGACTCAGTGTGCTTTATTTTTGACACTCATCTGAAATGCGTAAGTTCATAAAACTGTGTGGGTGCACTGTTCCGTGGCATGATACAAAATGCCTTATTACAGTAACTGATGAGAAGTTTTCTTCCCCTGATTAGCACCAATATTAAATATCTGTCTGCTCACTAACTCTATGGGGAACTGAAGCACCTCTTCAGCTCAATTCAGTGATCCTTCACATTTGAACCAACACAAAGGTATTGGTCTTGATGGTTCCCTTCAGATAAGATTCAGAACACAGCACCTTATTCTGAGGTTAGATCCCTGAAAGAGGAGGAGAAGCTTACTTTATTCTTAGTAGTCTCACGGTTAGAAGCTTGACCGGTTTAAGTCCATCTCCTAAAATACAGTAAGTGCCTGAATCACTGAACAACCTTTATTTCTTAAAGGAATGATTGCACTGATGACACTGAACCTACCAGCAAACTGCCATTTACCTCCAATAAGGTCGACCTTACAGCATTTAAAAAAATCTGTTATTAAACTGTTCTCAGTGAACTTAGAGTTATGCATTTGTCTTCCATGATTTAAAACACACAAAGGCTTCATCATCTATACCAATGTATACATTGATACGAGCACATTTTTGTGAATAACATATTTTGACTTCTAATTTTTTCACAGTGAAATTTCAGGTAGCAATCTACTTCTGGATAAAAATCACCACAAAAGCAGTGTTAGAAGTTAGCATAATGTTAAGGTGTTAATATAAAGACCTATGCCATCCTCTCCTATAATCTCACCAATGGTATCAAAGAACTCTGATAGATAAAAATCCAAAATACTGAATGAAAAACATGTCAAGAGTGAAATGGGCATGGACAGGGTCATAACCTTCTTCCCTTCATTAGAATCTCTCACATTATGTGTGCATGTAAAATATATGCTTCTCAACATTCATAGACAAATTCTGCCCATCTCTATTTCTCACCCTCAGATTAATGAAGTAATGAGGTATGATCAGCACTTCAAAATATTTTGAAAAGATTAAAAATGAGAACTGCTCAGGTGGGGAATGGAGCAAAAGAAACTTTTGCCATTTCACAAAAATGTAATCTACAAAAAAATTCTATAATTCTGTCTGTTCCTTCTAAAAATGTATATCATCATAACACGTCACTTATCTCTACAAGTGATCCTAAAAGGTGTATATTTTTTGGAAACTCATTTTCTTGAGAGATTACTTACTCTAAAAAACTGGTGATGTAATCCCGACTGCAGGCTGACCAAGAGAAAGGATTGGTGTTTGCTGTAATATGAGCTGCCATTAGCTTTGCTGCTTCATGACCTTTGGTCCCACAGGAATTTCCAATTCCATCATGATTCATACCAAAACTGCTCAAATGAGAAAGAGGGAAACAGCCCATTACTTTTCTACAGCATCAGACATCTCTTAAAAAACTTAATGTCACCTTTATCGAAATCATGCTTAGTATTAAGTGGAGAATCAGGATCAGTTAAGTTCTGTTTAGTTTATTCAGATCTCAGGATACAGTACAATTACATAAACTTTTCTTCCATAGACTTTTGAAAGCATTATTTATTTTCTAAAGCTTTTAAAGAAAACATAACAATATTCTGGCAAGATACAAGACTTTAACGTTACCCTGAGCTTCAATACAATGAGTACTGTTTCACGCCTTCAGCTGATCATAACAACCTACAAGTGCAAGGTATTGGTAACCATTCCTCCCAAACTGTATTAACTGCATGGATATAAGAAACACAGTATCAGTGAACGATGGATGTTTCCTAAGGGCTCAAGAAGGGCTTCATCATCAAAGAAGCATTACTTTCTTGCCTATGGGATGTCTCCCCATGGAATATCTAGCCTATAGCAATGCCTCTATGTACCTGGTTCAGTTGATGATATCTCACAAATGCAGAAAACCATATCCATGGGAAAGGTCTGACTAGCACCTCAAACAATTACATAATCAAATAAAGAATAACCCTTGCATGTACAAAATACAGCTTTAATTAACTCATTTAAGCAATCTATACAATGCAATGAAACTTTCAGACCCATGTTAATTCTTATAATCAGCCTTTAATATTTATATATATTATGGGAGGAAAGAGCTTAAATATCCAATGTAACAAATCAAACAAGAACTTTACAATGAAAAATGTGCTTTATTGACCTGTGCTCAATGGAAATAATTTCCTAGAATTTCAAACAGAAACATTTCCTTTTGAATTGCCTCTGTAGAATTTCTGAAAATGAAAAACCTTAATTTTTATTAAAGTCCATAAATTACTCCTTACAAAAATTAATTGAATCATGCAGATTATTTCTCATATTCAGTTATTCCTAGTTAGTGTATTCCATTTGTTGAAAAAATTACAAAATTCGACAGTCTGAGAAATATATTTTTATCTTCGGGCATATAAATAGAAGAACAAACTTCATAGTTTAATAACTTTCCTTCTTCTACCAGCTCTCCTTATGAAAAGGATGATGTTGCTGACAATGGCAGTGCCATGTCTGACAAGAAGCATGTCTGTGAATGGAAGCTGTGATTTCTGATGCATACAGGAACTCAATGGCTTTCCATGAGCCACTGGTATTCCCATTTTTTATACATATTCATACACCTAAATCACCTTCCAAGACGGCTTTTCTACTTGCCCCTTCTGAATTTAGGACAAAACTGATCATTAGGTGCAGGTAGCTTTTTCTGACGTTTGTAGAGAGGTCTTACAATTACTGTCATCGATTTCCAAAGGTGGTACTGGCAGCATGCCATTACAGTCCAGTAATTTGCATTCCTATGGGTAGGACTGCAGATGGAAACACATTTCTGACAAAATTATCAGTTTTATTTCCATCAGAACATGTTGGTTACATTTGGCCATCATTACATTAAAACTGGGTCTTCTACAAAAGCATGTTTGCAATTGGATTGGCATGGAAAGACAGGGAAGAAATTAAGGAATATAGAATACTTTTTATGGAGCCACTGTTACAATTTACCTACCTTTTTCAAACTCACTAAACATACAGAGATTGTATTTCTTTCACTGGCTTAAAAAGCGTATCTGAAACTACCAGTTTAATTTTGTCTTTAAAAGAACAGCCAGATGAGTGAGGAGAGAGAGAAGTCTCAGGTGACACAGAAGTTACACCGTGAAGCTACCTTTCCACCTACGATCTCAAGGAAAGATGTTTAACCCAGCAGCTCCTGGGGTTTTTTACAAGAATTATGGCTCCCCGTTTCCCAAGAGAAAACTTACTTTACATTTAAGAACTGTGCAAAGCAGCAAGACTAAGAACTTTAAAATGAGAACTGAAACTCACTTGCAAATTATCTGTAGTTTTTATACACATTAAAAAAGGCAGCACGTTCTACTAGTGCTCTGTGCCTGTTTCATTTACTAAAATCTGTAACTGAAAAAAATTTTTTCCCTTGGCAATCTGCTACCTTATATCTGAAAAAATTATCTGAGAGAATTATTTGTAACACACATCCAGCTTAAGACCCAACCTCAAAAATCACAGGGGAGATAACTAGTGTCAGTTGCACTGAATAAAACAGCAACAGATTATCAGAGACCCTGGAGTATAAGGAGAGGAATGTAAACTTGTCTACCCTTCCTTTATCTTGCAATAGAAAAACAATGCAATTCCCTACAATTTCATTTGGTTACTGACTTGTTTGGTGGTTCTAAACTATGATGGTTATGGTTGCCAAAACATTTACTGCTGATATATATGAAATGGCAGCAGTTATTTTTGTGGCACAGCCAGAATGCTTCCATTCTTATTTATTATGCAGAGGCTTAGAATTCTGAGAAGATAGATCCAAACCAATCTGAATGCATCTCCATACTCTGCATTGAGGTTTGTTTTGTATATCACGTACTCTAATAGCATTGAAGTTACCTGAAGTGTGCTGCTTAAGTAAAATGCTTCTTCTCAATCAATTATGTCTGCTACCAAACTGTAATATTATCTACACATCAAACCATTTCCTAGCTTTCTTAGGGTTTCGAGAATTCAGAAATGCACAGATTTCTAATGTTTCATTTCTCTAAATACTACAGGGTATGTTAATTTTTTGTCTCTTATTGATTCATGAGTTACATGAATTTTGAGTGATAAACAGGAAAAGATCTCATTTTTTTTAAAGCAGTGTCTTTTATTTTGCTCTGCCAATTGTTTAACAGCATAATGAAGAAATGTGTCAGAGCCTGAGAACTGGGAATCAAGTAAGACAAGAAAGTTACAGGAACACAAGCAAAAGAAATACTGTAAAATCGAGCATTTCATCTTCTTTTCTGTCCATTATCTGAAGCTGCTGTATAGCTGCAAAAACTACATATAAGTTTTTAAGAAAAAGAAAACTTTCTTCCTAAGAGGAAAAAATAAACTTTAACCCTAAGAGGTTTTAGGATATAATTATCTGTATTAGGAGATAAACACACATGGTAAGAGCAAAATGAGCCATTTTCAAGTATCTTGACCACAGTACAGTGCTAGAACTTCCTCTAGTTCTCAGCATGTTAGACAAACTGATCTAACATTTATGGAGAATGAAGGGCAAGGAAGGGTCATAAAGTGAACTGGTGAAGAATACTTTCAAAATTTCTAACAGTAAATCTCTACTACAATCTACAGATGGAAGGCATGTTTGAACAAGTATTCTTGTACTTGATAGAAGATCTAAAGAGTGTATCATAATTCACTTGGAGAAACTGACAGATACAACTTTTTCATAAACTTTTTATGAATTTATTTTGGTAGTATGTTGCACTTACTCTCAAAACTGTTGAAAAACTGTCACTTAAATCTCTTAGAATGTCTATTTACAGCCTACATGGAAAAATTAAGAAAACTGTCAGCTTCCCCACATCTGTAAATATAGCCATGGCTTTAATATGTCTTTTCTTAGTGAAAGTAGAGCAGATACAAAGATGGAAGATAATGAAAACTATCATGTTGCAGCATAATCTTGTTTAACAAAAATATGTGAACGCAACATACTACTGAAGAATAATAGATTTTTTTCTCTAGAATATCAGAGCTATGAACTACATAGAGCAAAGCACAATTTCTGTGTGGACATACAGGTTAACTTTTGCAATTACTCTAATATCTACTAGTAGTGAAATATTTGACAATTGTTATTATGTTATGGTAAATTCTGGAGAGGATACAATCAATATGTTATGTTTTCTCAGTAAAAAAGGTCAGCACTTTTTCTTTAGTTTTATAAATATTTTCTCCATACCATGTGTTAACAGAGAATTTTCCCCATACACTTCTAGCCAATGTTACAAAAGTATTGGTTATAGCTTCCTAAGTGTGTGAATTGCAACTCAAATGAGTTTCATTCTTACAAGTGGGAAAAAAACCAATTTAAAAATATTGTTAAAAATACTGAAAAATCAATTTATTTTAATTTAGGATTCCAAATATTGATAGCATTTATTGAAATTAGCTAATATTGAATACTCCTCAAGGGACAAATCATGGCTAATTAGTTACTTCACTTCCTATTTTCATGTCTTAACAGGGCTTTTAACCTTAACTGCAGACTTCCTCCATTTGGATATCATTCTCTAGTTTGGAGCATCCGATATCATTTATTCTGAAGTAATGCAGAATATTACACTTGGCTTTGGTGAAACTTATTAGTTTTGTAAAAACTTGGGAAACAAACTAATTCAATAATGTAGCTTTATAACAAGCATCAAATTAAACATAATTTCAGCATACTTCTATCCTAACATTTTTCTCACTTATTTTCTAGTTACCATTCTTCTCTGAGTTATGGCTGATGACCAAACAGCCCATCAAATACAATTTTTATATATGACCATCATTTAGTATTAAATTACACATGGGGCTCTTAAAAGCACAGCAATTTCTAATTTACTAAAAACAATATGCAGCCTATTCAGAAACCTGAACTTTCTTATGGGGAAATGAAAGACTTCTACAGGAATATTAGAAAAAAGTGGAGTGCAAACTTTTCCTGTAGTACACTGCCATAGCTATCCTGTCTTCATGCCACAAGAGTAACATCAGGTAAGGCTTGTATACTACACAGAATCACAGTACAGATGCATCAGGTCACTGTACTGCAGGTCAAAGTGGAAAGTACTGGCTCCAATCAGAAAGCAAACTTCTGAGCTCAGATTTCCTTTGGAAATTCAAGATGCCCTGGAGGTTACAATAACCTTCCATGTCACCCCCATTTATTCTACTTGTACTTTTGTTAAGACCAGTGAAGTCTTACTATATTTGTTTTCCCTGATAAGAATGCTTTAATGTCATAAAAAATATTTTAGTATTGTAAATTTAAAACTTCAAATAATATTTCACAGTTATTTAGACACAGACTTTTTCCATAATTTAAATATAAACAGGTCACAAAATTGGGGGTTTTGCCTTACGTTTATGACATTTCATTTTATATGCGCATCATTAAAACTGAAGTCCCAATGAAAACTTTTTAATATCTCCAATATTAAGCAGGCATAAAACTGTTCTTTTAACATAAAAGGAAATGGAGGTGATGGGGTGGAAAAGCGAGAAAATAATTGTGTATAGTTTTATGTGGCTTGTCCAGTCAAAAACTGGACACATTTTGATTAGGGTTTTTTAGAAGGGTTTGTTTTGTTTTGTTTTTTTAAACTAAAAAGTTGGTTAGACTGTCCCTAAAAATTCAAAGCATTCTTCTCAGTCAAACCTAGGCACCTAGCAGGAATAAGTCATAAGAATAACCAGTGTTCTGGTTGTTACTGATGTTTTCATACACTGTAGATTTAAGACAGTCTGTCAGACTTGCTACAGTTGAAGATGGAAGACATCATTATCATAGACTAAACAAAGATGACAGCATCAACTGGAGAGCTGACAGGAGATGGTGTTAGCACAATTCATCCTAGCTGTGGTTCAATGATTTTTGAAAAAGCTACTATGAAGTTTGGTATTTGTGTTCCTAATACCTCAGATTGGAGTACTTTATGAGTTGTACAAGAGTTGTATAAGAAATACATTCCTTGACACACACTTTTTCCAGAAAACTAAAACTCAGGTCCTGAAACACAGATGAGGTTTGAATGATTGTGGTGAGTTGACCTTGGCTGGACACCAGGTGCCCACCCCTCCCTTCCTCAGCTGGACGGAATAGAGAAAATATGAGGAAAGGTCGAGAAAAAGACAGGGAGTAATTGCTCACCAGCGACCATCATGTGCAAAATAGATTCAACTTGATGAAATAAGCTTAATTTTATTACCAATCAAATCAGAGTAGAAGAATGAGAAATAAAAACTAAACCTTAGAACAACTTTACTCCCACCTGTCCCTTTTTCCCAGGCTCCAAATTACTCCTAAATGGGGAACGGGCATTACAGTCAGTTTATCACGCATCACTGCTGCGCCTTCCACCTTCCACTCTTCCCCTGCTCCAGCATGGAGTCCCACCCACAGGAGACAGTTCTCCATAAAATTCTCCAATGTAAGTCCTTCCCATGGGCTGCAGTTCTTCATGAACTGCTCCAATATGAGTTGCTTCCACGGAGTACAGTCCTTCATGCATAGGCTGCTACAGTGTGGGTCCCCCATGGGGTCACAAGTCCTGCCAGCAAACCAGCTCCAGCGCAGGCTTCTCTCTGCACAGGACCACAGGTCTTGGAAGGAGCCTGATGCAGCAAGGGCTGCCCATGGAATTACAGCCTCCCTTCAGGCAACCACCTGCTCCAGCATGGGGTCCCTCTGTGGGCTACAGGTGAATTTATCTGCTTCCCTGTGAACCACCATGGGCTGCAAGGGAACAGTCTGCCTTACCACGGGCTGCCCCACAGGCTGCAGGGGGAATCTGCTCCGGTGCCTACACTATCCCCCTCCTTCTTCGCTGACTTTAGTGTCTGCAGGGTTGTTTCCCTCACATATTCTCACTCTACTCTTCTGGTTGTTGTTATGCAGCTGTTTTTTTACCCCCTTTCTAAAAAACAATCCAGAGGCACTACCACTGTTGCTGATGACTTGGTCTTGGCCAGCAGCAGGTCTACCTTAGAGCCAGCTGTAATTGGCTCTTTGGACACTCGGGAAGCTTCTTGCAGTTTCTCACAGAAGACACCCCTACAGCTCCCCGGCTACTAAAACCTGGCTATGCAAACCTAATGCACTGATTAAACATGAAGCTCACTGATCACTGAAGAATGAGGAAAAGACAAGCAGTTTATGAAAATACCTCTAGATTAGATATTTTACTCCAGCACTGAAGACAAACTTTCTCACATGGCAGGATGGGTATTTATGTTATTTTTCTTTGCATACAGGCTGAAAAGAGACTTTTTAAAAAGTGCTAGAATTGTAGGCATGTTTTAGCTGTATGAACTAATTCACAACTAAATATATGCTTGCAGTTAGTGCTCTTCTTAACCTTGAAGACTATAATCTATGTTCTTATTATTTCTTAAATCTTTCTCTATCAAGATATAGTTGTCAAACTCATCTGAATTTAAATCCATTACATCTTCTAAAAGTCCAGGCAATTATGACTTTTTAGAAATTACTTCAGCCACCAATCTTCTCTACCTGTTTCTTCCATACAGTCCTTAATAGCTGTTTGTCATTAATAAATTCTTTTCTTATTCCAGGTTTCATGGGCAACTCTCTGTCCTATGCCTAGTCCACTATCCTTATGTTTTGACGTTTCCTTTTTTTACCCACTTTCATTTGTTCTACTTCACTTACTTTCCAGATCTTAGCTAACTTCTCCACAGCACTGCAATAATGAATGGCACAATGCCTTTCTTTTAGCAATATACCTCTTTCAGCGGAATGTGAAATTCCTTATCAGTTCAACTAAGCATCCTGGACAGCCTGTACAGGGGCAAGGTATTTTAGAATATGAAAGCACAGAGCAGAAAGCCACCTAACTCAGCTCTCAGGGAAACAGGAAATGGGACTGGATATTAAATCGTTCAACTTGTCTGAGCATAAAAGCATGACTAGGCCTGAAAATAGTTCCTTTCTTCAGCAAAAAGAAAAAGTAATACTTTGCTTGAAAATTCAGGGGATACACACTCAATTCTCACTCCCGCTATGAGAAATCACTGTCTGTGATTTCTGCTTACCAGAAATCTTAAGCATCTCTGGTGTGAAATATCTAATGGTAGGAAAGTAGGCATTGAGCATGTCAAGCATCAAAAATCAGTTTTCTAGAGAAGCTATTTTGAAGGCTAAGGGCCAACTATGATTTTATCTGATTCACAGCAGCATTAAGAGTAATACAAGGCTGTTCTCTGAAACATGGCTAGGCAGAAACAACCATAAAAGCATTAGTATCTCCACTGTTTATGCCCTCAAGAAAGAAACAATCACAGTGTACCATCATCTTCAATAAAAACAGCTGGTATAAGTCTCAACTGCATACAGCTTAACAGTACCAAAACTGGGATATACACATATAAAAACTACAAGTTTTAAAAACTATGAATATTTAACAGAAACTATGACTGACTATTATGATCACACTCAGACTATCAGCCTCTTTAAATTTTCATGAAGTACTTTTCTGGATAATATTCTTCAACCAAATGGAACATATTTGGATCAATGCAAGCTTAAATGGTTTAAATTTAACACACTATGATAAACAAAAAGTGAGACTGAAGGATCTAATGACTTCTCATCACTACAATTAAATAACTACTAGAAACTAACAAGTTGAGCCATACTTCTATCAGGTAAGTTTACAAATCCAATTTTGGAGAAATTGTGGATAATCATGATAATAATATATGTATTACGATAATAATATATGCATCATCATAATTGTTCTCTTTTAATCACAAGAGAATTTTGATTCTCAGTTCAACATTCTTTTAAAAAACTTGGTATTCCATAGGAATTATACAATTAATAAAACCATGATCTTTCAAAGAGCAATTCTCCCATTCTAATTTAATTAGAATGCTATCCAGAACAGCATTTCTTCTTGAAAACTTAAAGAGACTGATAGTCTGAGTGTGATTACAATGGTCAGTCATACTTCCTATTAAATATTTGGGGGGCTATTTTTTTTTGTTTCTAATCCTTGCCCGATGTAGTTTTTTCTATGTATATTCATTAATCACTTGAATGAAGGTCCAGATGCCTCCTCAATAAGTGACAACACAAAGGTGGGAGGGGGTGTGCAGCCCTTGAGAAGGACCTGGAGAAGTTGGAGAGATGGGCAGAGAACTGTCTGATATTCAACAAGGACAAGTGCAGATCCTGCATCTTGGTAGAAATAACCCAGGTACCAGTACAGGCTGGGGGCCAACCTGCTGGAAAGTAGCTCTTTGGAGAAGGACCTGGTGGACAACGAGCGGCCCATGAGCCAGCAGTGTGTCCTTGTGGTCAAGAAGGCCAGTGGTGTCCTGGGGTGCATTAGAAAGAGCATTGCCAGCAGGTTGAGGGAGGTGATTCTGGCTCTCTACTCAGCCCTGGTGAGGCTTCACCTCGAGTGCTGTGTCCAGTTCTGGGCTCCTCCGGATAAGAGACACATGTAGCCCCTGGAGCAGGTCCAGCAGAGGGCTGTGAAGATGAGAGGACTGGAGCATCTCTTTTACTAGAAAAGACTGAGGGAACTGGGCCTGTTCAGCCTCAAGAAGAAGTGATTGAGGGAACCTCATGAATCTCTGTAGGTATCTGAAGGGAGGGTGGAGCCAGGCTTTTCTTGGTGCTGTCAAGCAATAGGAAAAGAGGCAATAGGCAGAAACTGATGCACAGGAGGTTTCATGTAAACAAGAGGAAGGTCTTTACTGTGTGGGTGACTGTGCATGGGAACAGATCACCCAGAGAGATTGTGGAGTCTCCCTCACTGGAGATACTCAAGAATCATTTGGATAGGATCCTATCTAATGTGCTCTAGGATGACCCTGCTTGAGCAGGGAGGTTGGACCAGATGACCCACTGTGGTCCCTTCCAACCTGACCCATTCTGTAATTTTATGTAATTGAGTGCTTTTTTATTGTATGTTACATATTCAGTGTAGACAAATCCCCTAAATGCTTCTATTTTTCATTTGACAATGAAGTCAATTTCCTATTCCAAGTCTGAAAAGAGGTACAGCCAAAGAAATATGTTTACAAGGCTCTCTGAAACAATTATTTTACTCACATAGGCAAATGACTTCAAATGGATACCAGAAACTAGGAAGTTGAGAGAAAATAACAACTCTGGTATAGTCCTAGAGGCATTTAGTCACAGTGTGGGTAGAACGACAGGGGATGCATGGCTACCACAAGACATAATAAAACCTGCAGATTTTTTGCTCACATACTCATATACCAGCTTTTACTGAAGACATCTACATGGCATGTTAATTTTCAACACCCAGCTTGCAGTGCAACTTTCTTTAATGACTGCGCATTGGATAAAAAATAAATTCTACTTCTTTCCAAGTCAGCATTTGACATATCATGCCACCTACAGAATAAGCTGAAAGCCTCAAAGACCTGACATTTCAGAATTTTAAAAGACTTTATGTAGAAGCATTCAAAAGATACGGAACATAGAAAACACAGATGGTTAAAAACATTCCTGTGATCACAGGATATCTATCTCTATATTGCTTTTTTTGGATTCTAACCAGTCTAAGCTCCTCAAATCAATTCTGGTCATCATGCCAGCTTTGCATGATAAAATACCTACATATATTAAATTACTTTCATGTATCTCTGCAATAACATCCATAAACATATACAAGTATCTCAAACACCAGTGTCAAGAGGATGATGCCAGACTCTGCTGCCCAGCGACAGGACAAGGAGTAATGGCCACAAACTAAAACTCAAGAAGTTCCACCTCAGCATGAGAAAGAACTTCTTTATATTGTGGGTGGCAGAGGACTGGAACAGGCTGCCCAGGGAGCCTGTGGAGTCTCCATCTCTGGAGACATTCAAACCCCACCTGGCCATGTTCCTGTGGCAGGGGAGCTGGACTAAAGGAAAGGAAATTGAAGGAAATTAGGGTAAAAAAGAGAGACTATCGATTATGGAAAAAGGGTTGGCTACTCAGGAAGAGTTTAGGAATAGGGTTAGGTCTTGCCAAAAGAAAATAAGAGAGACAAAGGCAAAATTTGAACCAGATCTTGCGACTTCTATTAGGGATAACAAAAAGTCTTTCTTTAGATACATTAATAGCAAAAGAAGGGACAAGGAAAACCTTCATTCTTTGTTGGACATGGGTGAGAATACAGTTATCAACAAGACAAGGCTGAGATATTTAACACCTTCTTTACCTCAGTCTTCAACAGTAAGACAGGTTGTCCTGAGGACAGCTGGCTTCTGGA
>VYXB01002810.1:36762-63886 GCA_013397135.1 Pachyramphus minor
GCCAAGAAGGCCAATGGCATCCTGGCCTGGATCAGGAACAGTGTGGCCAGCAGGAGCAGGGAAGTGATTCTTTCCCCTGTGCATTCACTGGTGAGGCCACACCTGGAGTACTGTGTCCAGTTCTGGGCCCCTCAGTTCAGGAAGGACATTGAAGTGCTGGAGCAGGTCCAGAGAAGAGCAACCAAGCTGGTGAAGGGACTTGAGCACAAGTCCTATGAGGAGAGGCTGAGAGAGCTGGGCTTGTTTAGCCTGGAGAAGAGGAGGCTAAGGGGAAACCTCATCACTCTGTACAACTACCTGAGAGGAGGTTGTAGCCAGGTGGGGGTTGGTCTCTTCTCCCAGGCAACCAGCAGTAAGACAAGAGGGCACAGTCTCAAGCTCTGCCAGGGGAGGTTTAGATTAGATATTAGGAAGAAATTCTTTACAGAGAGAGTAATCAGGCATTGGAATGGGCTGCCCAGGGAGGTGGTGGATTCTCCGTCCCTGAAGGTATTTAAGAAGAGACTGGATGTGGCACTCAGTGCCATAGTCTAGTAACTGCAGTGGTGGTGGATCAAGGGTTGGACTTGATCTCAGAGGTCCTTTCCAATCCATCTGATTCTATGATTCTATGCCTAGGATGATGTACAGAAGTCGTTTCCAACCTTAACTATTCTCAGATTCTATATGAATGTAGCTGCATGGAATACAAATTAGAATGAAAATACTCTACTGGAAGATTGGGGTTTTATGTTAAACATGAGACAAATTCACAGCTAGGTCACCTAACAGGAATTTACAGGAATTTCAGAACTGTAAGTATTTAGTAATTGGAGGAGCTCTTTCTTCAACAGTAGAAATATATTTTCCTTTACCCTATCTTTCTCAGCTAATGCAAGTAAGGGAAAAAAGGAAGGAAGAAAATGAAGACTAATGGAGTTACATATGTTTTTTAATTACTTTTGAATTCTAGAAGTCATTTACACTACAAAAAATTACACATTACTCCTGTTTTTTCCATACGTAATATAAATGAGAACATAGTTGGCCAGTAATTATCTCATATAATAGGTGGCCTAGAAATAACTGTTTACTTCCAGCTCCTTTTTTTGATCAGCAGTATGCTAGCTTCCATTTCAGTCTGCACTGGAATTTTCAACAGTTTGATCAGGTAATGGCTGGAAAAGCATGTCATCCCTAACTTAGCGTTGGTCAACCCATGTAAACAGAGAAGGAAACCTCTTGATAAAAGAAGCTGCTTAGTCTTTTTAGAGTCATCACAATGTACTAACAATGCCGTCTTCCGAGGGAAGGACTGAAATATTTCTAGACCAAACATCACTCAGATTTTATCAGTGTCATAACAGCATGCTTTTTAAAATTGTATGCTGATGCTTAAAATGAAACAAGTGATGCTATGACTGCTCTATGCCTGTTTTGGGTACTTCATGCTCAACTGAAAGAGGACTAAAAGTATATGAATATTGATAACAGAATCAAGGTTTCAATAATAATAGTTTGAATTATATTTAAGATAAAATAACAAAAAGCAAAAAAAAAGACTTTTTAACTGCTTTTGTTTCATAAAGAAAGGTAAACAAAAGAGGGGGGAAGAAAATTTTCAAAGCCAATTATTTTAAAATATGAAACAGAGTAGGAAGGTTGTGATTCAAATCTCAGAAGGACAGATGTAGCTGCAATCTGAAATCAAAGGGTAAACATGAGTCTTCAGTTCTAAATTTAAAGTCTATGGTAATATATACTAAATAAAATGTATTGCCACTCATTAATACTATATACAGAAACATGGAGCACAGGAATAGAGACAGTGTAGAAAAAAAATATCTATTATTAAACTAATATTAAAAAGGTGATACATTAAAATATATTCTTTTTTTAAACTCACTCACTTGTGACCAATCTCATGTGCAATGGTAAAAGCTGAACCTAGGCCAATGTCTTCATTAATGCTGCAGCTCCTTTCAGGCTCACACATTCCAGCCACAGAGGCCAAGCCTGAATAAACAGAAGGAGACACGAAGGGTCATGCCAAGGTGTTTCAGTCTTAAAAGCCCTAGTTTTAAATGTCTGGATTCTTTTTAATAACTTCTATGCACAGAAGGAGCAGTTGGCAAAAGGTTAACTTTTTAGTCATTTACGAAATCACTGGGGGGAATTTCACTTTGCCGGCTAGACATTAATATTTTTTGAACTGCAGTCAGTGCTGGAAAATGTCTAGACTAGGAGTTAGATTTATAAATTTTACTTCTGGTAACTTGGGACCACCTAGTAACTTGAGCCAGGAGAGGGAATTAAAGAAAGCATTTCTATTTTAGCATCTTGAGCCTGAAGAAAGTAAAATTTAGCCACATTATTTTTCTAAAGAAATCTGTTTAAGTTTTGTGGGTTCAGAAAAACATACAAGCAACTTTTTTAGCTATGGTTTACTTTTTAGCTATGGTCTACCTCACATGGTACATTAAAAAAATTAAAAAACCAAAATTCAATGCATCAGTGAAGAGAGGAGACGTTAATAACAAGTATTCATTTAAGCATAGAAGTCTTTTCCATTTATCACCCATCATCCTCTGGAATTTAAACCTTATTGTGTTACAAGTGCTTTTAAAAACTTTCTTTAGAGAGAGAAAGCCACTGGCATTCATGGCTTATGGCTCTTTTGTATCTTGCACATTCTCCAGCAACACTTTATTACATACATACTCCAGTCATAATTTAGTGCCACTAAAGATCAGATTTATTTAACGTATTCCTCCCTAGCATTTCTTTTCTGAAAGAAGCAATAAACCTTCCTTTAAGAAATCTACCTGCTTAGTTAACTACAGAACAACTCAGTACACTACAAAACAAAACCAAACTAAAAACCAAACTCAAACCAAAATAAAACAACCTACTACCACAAAAAAAACTCCCACATAACAAAACAAAACCAAACCAACAACAACAAAAAACCAAACCAAACAAAACCAAAAAAAATACCAAACAACATCGACACCAAAAAAAATGGGAAAAGTGTAACTTTGATGGACAAGCGGAATGGGGCATGGAGTGAGGCAGAGAGAAAGCATACTCTTTATAATGAGCAGGCAGCAAATTATTCTATTTCGACTAACAGTAAGCAAGTAAAAAGAAGACAAGTGCTTCCTGGCTGTGTCCACATCAGCAAGTAATTTGGAGCCATAGGAGTGGATCAGCACAGTGAAGCACTGATATTGAGGCTCTCCACATATCTCTTTGGGCACTCTACTTCAGGCTCATTGAATCCTGTAGGCTGAACGTAGTCACTACACAGGTGGTTCAAAGCTTCCTAAAGGGGTATCATGAGGAAACAGCCCATGGGGGATCTAATGTCTCCCTCAGGCACATAAAGAGCACTTGGGATATTTGTTCTGATTTAGGCTTTCTCCCAAATAAATCTAGTTTACATACATCAAAACTACTCTGATAACCAAACTTACATGGGAAAAAGGTGACAATGTGTGTCTGGAGAATTTGCATCAAAACAGTACTACTGTTATAAACAAATCGTTGCTGTAGACACACCCACTGAAAACACCATAAAACATCAAAAGAAAACAGAGTATCCATGGAAAAAAATCTGTATATTTTTTGCGGTGTTAAACCTGCAGAATATACAGTAATTGTAGTTCACCTATGCTATGCTAATTGAGGAAGTTCTGAAGACAACATGGCAATATGTATATACAACTGCCATGTTCCCCTGTAAAGTCCACCATATTTGAAAAACAAAGTTATCTCCATCTTCAGATCTTCTAACTAAGCATTTGCTTCAGCAACTTACAGGACCAGAGCAACATAATTCCATACTTTTTGTTTAATAAAACATTTGCCAAAGTCTATCCTCTGTTACAATGCATTCAAGTGAAGCAGAATTTGCCTTTATGCCAAATCTGATACAGTAAGAACTAGTACACTAATGATCTGTGTTAAAAATATCACATAAAAATATAAAAAAATTCATGCATGAATATATGCTCTTTCAACCTTTCTTCTTTTAACACTTGCAAAGCCAATTCTCAGACATCAATGTCGACAGTCTCATCAGTTTTGTCACCTCAACATCAAAGAAAATCAGTTACATTTAGAAATTCATTATCATTTGCCTTTTACTAAAGCAAATGGCCTTTACAAATGCCTTTTTCAAAGCTGTGGATTTTGTTCATATTTACAGCAGGCAAAATTCTGGTACTTTCCCCCATGTAAACTACATCCCTCTGCCAGAAGTATTGTGCTGACTTGAGCACAATGTAGAAACTTGTACTATGTAAGCACAAATGTAGTAACTTGTAAAAAATTTAACATGAGTTATCAAGCATACAGCAAAATAGTGAAAGACAAAGGAAATACAGTCGTGAACTCTGACTGAGAAATTAGTATTATTGATCTCAATTAGCTGATTTAGCATTTTATCTTAAATTACCTACAACAAAGAGGCTTGTGAAAGGATGCAAATTGAAAAAAAGTCTTAATAAAGGTTACATTGGCCTTTGAATAATGTTTCTTTTATATATTAAAGGACTATTGAAGGTAACAATCAATGGTTACAAGTAACAACCTATAGTTATTTACTACAGTAAATAACTTTTGGTGACAAATTCAGGTATGGAGACAACAATAACTCTCCACCCTTAACCTAAGGTGTGCTTCTCCATTGTCAAAGCACTATTTTAGGGAATGTCTGTCACTGTGCTGTTTTTTTCTAAGTCTGTGAAAGGAAAAATATGAAGCTGTACTCACTGAGTACAACAGAGCAACAGTATAAAACTCATAATTCACTTCTTTTGTAAGGATTGTGGGGTTTTTTGGTTGTTTTTTTAATTTTCCTGAGGATTTTTACTTGTATTTTTTATCTAGATTATGGAGACAGATTAAATGGAAATAAACCAGCAAGTTGTCTTCTATAAGAAGTACAATTGAGTCATCTACTAGGTTTTATCAGAACAACAGCTGCCAGAGATGAAATACACACAGTTCAAACTTCTAGCAACGTATCAAAGCCAAAGCTCATCAAGATTACCTTCTATAGTTCATGTTTATAAAAATTTCAAAAGCACAAACTTTGAAAGATCTATCAGTCAATAAATCAATAGCTAAGTATAAAGCAACAAAACAGTAAATATAAGCTGAAATTTCTCTTTATATACTTACCCAGGGTGCCACAAGGTTTGTTTTTATAAGTGCAGATATCATATCTGTTAAGGAGAAAAAAAGTTGATAACATATGTCAGTGAATCACATTTGTAAGACAGTTTGTATATATATCACACATCTGTATCACAGTCCAAGTTATCAGACTGCAATCAGTTTAATTATGTGCAGCCAGCTGGGGTCAGCATTTTCTATGCTCTGGTGTAAACTACAAGCTGCCGTACACTCAGAGCTGCTAGCCTCAGGCCAGTGGGGCACCTGCCAGTAAGAAAAAAATGGTTAAAGTGGATCTTGGTAATCATCAGTTACATAAAGCAGTCTACTGCTGTTATGAATCTGTTATGAAGTTACAACAGTTACAACAAAGTTACAACTTATCTATAAACTGCTACTGATTCATAACACTTAACTTTTACTTATTGAACGTAATTTGAAGCCTCTTATATTCTCACACTTAACTAAACAATATTAATTGTAACTTCTTCTACTTACTAATTGTAACTTCTACTACTTACACTTCGATTCTTGTTGAAAACTGTAAATCTCAATGATTATACATTTTTTTTTAAAACAATCTTATGAACTGCTTAATAGTGCCCTTCTCATTATTTTCCAATGTTTATGATGTGTCTTACAAGTACAAACTAAAATGAAAAAACATTTTGCAAAAAGCTAAAAAATGTTTTAAAAGGATAATTTTCATCCTTCATATACAAAAGTTAAATGAGTTTTTGTGTAGTCAATATGTAAGTGTCTGGAGCTAACAATGGAATTAAAGTGTTTTTTGTCACACAGCTTTTAATAATACCATTGGTCATTCAGCCGTCAATTTATTACTTACACCTTCATATTTTGAATACACAATCCTATGATAAAGTGATACAAGAACATTCCTACAATGCCACTTACATTCAAGAATTTATGCTGATTTCCTTGCAGTATGTTTCAGAATAATTTCTACTCTTCTGAAACGTAAGTGAAAAAAAAATATGAAAAGATACTATCTTTATGCTTTAATTTTTAACCCAAATAGTTACTAATTTCAAGCCACCAGACATTTCTGTTAAAAATAACATAAGGACTGTTATCATGTAGGTGTGTGATCCAATCTATACCCTTCACTGCTAAAAAGAGTCTCTAAGACAAATCCATGGACAAAATAACGAAGCTTAAAATTTGGAATAAATCCATTAAACGATCTATGCATATAGACTGCTGTGACCACATGGAATTCCTCTGATTTTTAAGAGGTACTGAGTGTGGAGCAGTTTGTAGGATTAAGCTATAACTTTAAACTTAAATGTTCATATGCACTAATCTCATCAAGGTGGTTCAAACTCTCACTGATCTCCTGTTTACAGTTTGGAGGAGGGGAAGGTAATCAAATCAGCATTCTCATAAAAAACATCTTGGAATATAATCAGGTTTTCTACATCACAAAGTTTTAAGATGACAAAGATACAGAGCAAAAGATTTTTATTGATCATTTCCTGCCTTCACATATTTAAGTAAGCAAACTTTTTATTTCTATATTCAGGACAATGCCTGAACCTAATCCTATTGAAATTCAAACAAAATTTGTTCCTTAAAGAAAGCAGAGAGGGCTCAGTCTTATTTAGTGAAAAAAACCCAGCCAAATTCTTTAGAACATAACAGACTGAATAGAACAAAGTCTCTCTAATACATAGGAATTATTGGTCTTCTAATGTTTTTTAGTATCCAATGGTAGTAGGAAAAAACAATGAAAAGTATACATCCTTAGATAAAACAGATGTTTGATAATAAAGCCAGTTCCATTGAACTCAAGTAAAATGTTGTCACTGACTTCAGTAGAGCTGAAAACTTGCCCTTATGGCCTGGATCAGCTTACTCTCATACAGGTATGAATCTTAATTTACTTCTCACCTTCAGTTCACTTTCACAAAGAACTTTTATAGGAGAGAATGATATGAATTAAGTCCCTTGTTTCTGTCATAGTTTTGAAAAACAAACACCACAGTATCCTTCTATTTCTGCTAAGAAGTGTGTGTACTTCATTATGCATAGGCTAGTATTTTTAAGAAAATATGATGATAACGAAACTTAGATAATAAAACTAAGAGAAACATAACTAATTATTTTTGCAAGAACATACCTGGATAGTAGTATGTTCTTAATTATGGCTTCATTAAATATTCACATTTTATAGACAATAATTAATTTCCTGTAAGGAGCATTCATACACTCACCTAGGCCTCAGTTTAACAGAAAAAAAACCTCTCTAAATTTTCAATGTCCAATGACTTACTTTATCTACATCATCTTCAAGCTTCATTTTTAGCTCTTTTTCCTTACATATGAATGGTTTCTGCTCGTGTTTGAAAGCTCATATAATTTTTACGTACCAAATTGCTTGCTTCCATTGTTTGCTTCTCTGTATGATTTAACCAAATCAGACTAACCTGTCTTTTTCTTGTTTTGATACCACTTTCTCTAACTTTCTTAATCACAGAATCACAGACTATGCTGAGTTGGAAGGGACCTACAAGGGTCATAGAGTCCAGCTCCTGGCACTGCACAGGACAGCCACAAGATTTACACCATATGCCTCAGAGTATCATCCAAATGCTTCTTGAACTCTGTCAGCTTGGTGCTGTGACCACTTCCCTGTGGAGCTGATCCAGCATCCAATTGCCCTCTGGGTGAAGAACCCTTTTCTAATATCCAACCTGAACCTTCTCTGACACAGCTTCAGGTTATTCACTTAGATCTTGTCACTGGTCACCACAAGGAAGAGGTCAGCATCTGCCCCCACTCTTCCTCTCACAAGGAAGTTGTGGACTAAGGAATCCGTTTAGCCTACAGATGTTGAGTTCCAAAATGCAGAAGACTACAGATTTAATACTTGACAGATAGTAACTTTAAGCCAAAAAAACCCTGAAATGACAAATCCTCATGACTCTGCATGAGACTGGATAGGTCTAGCAGCTATTTAAAAAAAAAAAAGGGCAACTGAGAAAAAAACAAAACAAAAAGCCAACTCCTCCCACAAAACACCACACAGGTGATGATACTTCAGAAGCTGAAGACAATAAAAAGGTAGTTTCTCAGGCCAACAATTACCTCAATCAAACATTAAAAATTACAACAGTCAACAGTCACAAGAATTATGCAAAAATTTTTGGGTCACTGACAGATTGTGTAAGGGACACCACACAAAATTTGAATGCAAGAACACAGATATGTATGTTGTAAAAAACTTATGATAAGATGCCAGCCTGATCATTTTCAGACAGCCAAGAAAATCCTCTGCTCAAGTCAGAAGAGATCACATGCCTCTCAAAAAAGTGGCTATAATGACCCTGCAATGTGACCACACTGGGGAAGTGGAATGGAAAAGAGGTAAAGGGAACATTTCCTATTACATGGCCATTCCTGCCCTGAACAAATCAGAAGGCATTTTATGAGGCAGATGTGGAAGAGATCTGGGACTTCTGGGCACGCCTGCAGGGCTGCTGAAGAACTGCATCAGACAGGTAGGAAATGCATGATGAATGTGCAGCTGTGACTGACAACTCTGACTGATGCATCAGCCAGAAGGAAATAGACCATTATGAGCTCAATAAGATACCCAACACTGGAGCAGCAGTGCACTGCTGTCATGCCATGGATCAAATGGGAAGAGTTAGTGCACCATCCAAGAACAGTTTAAAAGGAAAAATATCTAGTCTTTTTTGGCAGGATATGAGCAGCCCCTATGCTAAAGTATACATCTACACCACTGTATTAAAAAGTGAAAGGTACCACACTGGACACTGAAATTTCAAGTATTATCAAGCTGTTTTAAAAGTCTACCAAAATTTTTTTAACTATTTGCTTGTACAGATTTGGCCCCTGACAACAACTAATCTCAAAGAACTCCCACAAAAATTTGTGGACATGTTGACAAACAATTATTAAGAGGCAAAACGTTTTTTCTGGAGAAGCCAGTTTAGTAGGATGGACACAAGATCTGTGGCAGTGGTCCTTAGTGCAAGAAAAAAGTCACTGACACATTTGTTTAATGTACTAGCCTGGATATAAGCTACAGACTCTCTCTTGAAGAAAAATCCCCTTTCCTTTGCAAATCTGATAACTAGCATGACCTCAAACATTTGAGTAGGACATTCAAGTCAAAGAGATAACATAAATTCTCTGAGAATATTGTAAGCACTGCTCAAACTTGTCAGGTAATTTATCTGCAGCTACAGCCAATCTCAGGTATCTTAGGGGAAAACAGACATTTCCTTGCTGATACATTGCAGGGAAAGGAGAAAGGATTCCTCCTAGCCCTGTAAACTGTCAGCTTGCAGGTCTAATGCATGTGATGGTGCAACTAGGTAGTTCACACAGAGTTGTATGTAATGTATTCCCATATGAAAAATAAAAACATAAAAATTAAAGAGATACAAAAAAGTGACAGGTTTGATTACTAGAAAGCATCACAATGATTCAGTCATACATTCACTGTCCCTAGTAATTTATTCTAGAAGCTACAGAAGATGAAAGCTATTCCTTAAAAGCTATTCAATCTCACATTAAGAATTGTTTACAGCATCATTCAAGACCAACTGTACTATGTTATCCACTTCATCTTCCTTTCCTTCCACAGCAGTCATTTGTGAGTGTTTGCAAAGAAAACAGGACAGTTCAGAATGTAGCTTCTCTGACAGAAGCCCCCAGCTCTGTGGCTTAGGAAACTTGAGAGACAGAGATTGCATCTCAGTATTTAATTGATTTTTCTTCTAATGTCTTCAGCACTTAGTTAATTCTTCTTCAATCTTTAAAAAAAATATTTCAGTGTTTATCCAGGGGAGGCTCTTTGTTATCTGGGAGCAAAGTTCAGATCCTCTGTTACGGTAGAGCTCTTTCCTGCTAAAATCACTTTTTAAATGTTCTTTTAAATGAGATTAATATACGGAACTTTGTCAGCATCACACCACTACACTGTGCCCTTTCTGCCACCTTCATTTGCACTCAAGTGCTTTTTAAACTTTCTGCAGAGCGTGTATGAAAATTCAAAAAGACGTTCTAGTAGTGGTGGCATTAACAGTAGTAGACACAAAGGCAAAATTAATTATTTCCTCTTACATGTTAATGTATATTTATAAATTAAAGGATAACATTGCCCTTTTCACCAGTATCATTATGCAAAATGACCCATTAGCTGAACAGAATCTCTGTAAAGCACTGTCATTACTAGCTGTATGTTACCAGACATGTCCAGTGTGCCAGAAAGGACTATGTGCAACAAATTAACACTGAGATAGAAATGTATCTGTAACAGGCTTGGAAACATATATGAATACTAGCATTAGATACACCTTAAAGAATTTAATTAATCAACAACAATAACCTACACCATGTCTTTTATACAGTAAGTGAACAAAGCATGAATGCTGTTCTTATTAGAAGGGCAAACTTCAAAATCAGTATGAAACACAAGCTGCTTACTTATACACATATCAACCTACTCTGAAATTACTTTGAAAGCTACCAACAAACCTGAATAATACTTACGATAGATATTGACATAAATAACTGAAGTTTTTGAAGGAATATTTCTCAATGGAAAAGAGTTTCGGAGACAAAAATATCATCACAGAAAATTGCCTATCAAGATGGCTGGAATTTAAACGTAAAAAGTACGTAAGAAAATTCCAGCTACACAAAACCAACAAATATGTATGACTGGACATGAAGGTCTTTATAACTTTGAGATAGGTGAACATGTGTTTCATATATACAATACTAGACTATTTGCCTAATAATCTGCTCGAAAAAGTTGTCAGAAAACAAAATAAAGTCTAAGAACTGGTTCTGGTCTGACTAAGAGAGAACAGAGCCAAATAATACAAACCATTAAGTGTTCATTTTTAGGGAATATTTCCAAAAATGTTACCTCTGAAAAGAAGGTTTTATTTTTCATTTGTTTTAAACCAAATTATACCTTTTGATACTTGCTTTTTAACTACTGTAGGTTTTGAGAATGAGCTATTCAAATAAGGACTATCCTTTACAGAAACCCCTGCTCAATGATAAACATAACACATTCATCAGAGCTTTATCTTTTTAAATTTTTATTCTTCATGCTACGTGACATGATTTATCTATGCACCCAATCATAATTGTCTCATTTTTTAATAATGGTAAAACACCAGGCAAAAACATACCTAATTTTGAAAGATTAAGTTAATGTAGTTCCAACACCTGGAGCTATAAACTGTACCACTGTCGAATCAGACTGCAATCTCAGACGTCTCTTAAATGGGTCAAAATCCTCAAGTTATCTGACAACTCCAATTCCTATTTCTATGTAAAGTAAAAATCAAGAAAACAGTGAGTAGCTTGTACTCTCACTATATTCTTGTGTAGACATATACTTGGCTATGATTAAAAAGTGGTTATTTTGCAAATGCAGACAATGTCTCTAATGCTAGAGAATTGCATGGAATAATAGTAATAAATGAAATACTGACTTTTGGTCAGTGTTTATTAAAAGCTCGTAATTCTTCAACTGTGCATCACCCTTAAGATAATCTGGTCATTTATTAGACTTGCACAGTTTACCAACAGCAATACTCTTTACTACAGAGAATTTTTTTCATTTTCTAAAAGCTTTACTACAGCGTATCTTATAGCCTTACAGAAAGAGGTTCACTGCAACAGTGTTCTGCCTTAAAATAAAGAACACATCTTATTTGGTTTCTTCTTCAAAAACCTCAAACCAAAAAGAGCTATTTAAACCAAGAAAGGAAAAAACATTACATACATGTTACACATCACTCAACAGAAATAGCTTTTTCCATGTCTTTAATACTGCCATATACAACCAAAGTCTGTCTCCTATAGACTTTATTCTAATACTTAGCTGGGTGGATAAATTCTGAGTTACAGGTAGAAAAACTATTACTGCCATGAGACCTAGTTCTCCAGATTTATATAAAAGTAAATCTTTTAAATACTTGCACTGTAGATGAAACACTTCCATACTACTTTTACTAAACTGCAAATGCAGTCAAAAAAGTGAAAATAAAATAAACAGTTCTGAAAAAAATTTTTTAAAGCTGTCATTTGTCTTTATCAATTTTGCCACTGTAACACATTAGAACAGCAGTTGTAAATTTATCACAATCAGTAGTATTATCAGTGTCCTTAGGACAGATGTACAAAGAAGATTTTTTAATTATCATTTAATAAAAGATTCTTAATGCAAATTTGACTCCTAGAGCATCTAAAAAAATTCCAACTAACTTCATGAAATTTATATAAACAAAGATTTTCTTTACCTTTGTGTTGATGTGTCATGACAACATACAGCGTAGCTATTGCAAAAAATACTGATTACATGACATTAGAGGACTTCACAGGTGAGTTTGTAAACAAAAATAGTTCTAAACAGAAGCTGAAGACCCTGAGATGGTGTGGGAAGATGGCTAGGGTTAAAAATTAGAGACTAAGAAGTATAGGGTAAAATGCAGCTGCATCTCTCTGCATGGAATACAGTCAACATGCTCCACAAAGTTACCTATACAACCATAAGCACCTGCCAGGAGGATGGAACAGAGAGTGGAGTGGAGTGGAGTGGAGTGGAGTGGAGTGGAGTGGAGTGGAGTGGAGACGCCATGGCCTTCCTCCTTACAAGTCCCTGTAGAGAGGGAAACATGGCGGTACTTTGTAGTTCATAAGACCATACAGTAGCTATCAACAAGGGAGACAGATGAAAATGTTCTGCAGCTGAGCCAACAATTATATCAAAATCCCTCTCCTCATATGCCAAGATACAACCACCACCATTAAGCATGTGAAGCGAGGCAAGAGAATTTTACATCAATTAGAGATAAAAGTACTTATTACTAAAGTCACTCTTCCACTTAAACCTAAAGAGATAGTATAAAAGTAAGTTCAGAATAAGGAGAAAACTGAGGAAGACTCCACCAAAACTGCTGGGATCAGTCAACAGGCTGAACCTGTCTTACCCCTCACAGGCACGACTGTTTGGGTAAGTTACACTTCATGCACATTAAATGCTGCTATTGGATTAGAGTTTGCACTTGCTTTATAGTATAGTAGATTGCTTACACATGCTTTTGCAGTCAGGTACTATCAAAGACAACACTCAAACCTTAGTAACCTATCACGATTTCTATTAATAAAGGGTGTTATTCCATAAACTGTTAGACTAAGTCCTTTACTGGTGGTAGCACTTGCTAGCAGCAGCTAACACATAGGGAAGACCCACTGAAGGGTCTCCACGCTGTTGGCTTAGCCCTGCCTCCCCAAAAAGGGCAGCTGAATCACCCTCCAATATGGGGAATCTGTTCAGTGAAGGGTTCCCATAACAAGACACTGACAAACTGGTTGGACATAAGGGTCTTAGCTTTCCTGGAGCACCCAACAGACAAATAAATCACTAAGGGTNAAACTGTTAGACTAAGTCCTTTACTGGTGGTAGCACTTGCTAGCAGCAGCTAACACATAGGGAAGACCCACTGAAGGGTCTCCACGCTGTTGGCTTAGCCCTGCCTCCCCAAAAAGGGCAGCTGAATCACCCTCCAATATGGGGAATCTGTTCAGTGAAGGGTTCCCATAACAAGACACTGACAAACTGGTTGGACATAAGGGTCTTAGCTTTCCTGGAGCACCCAACAGACAAATAAATCACTAAGGGTAGAGAAATATCCCCACACTATGGGCCAAGTAAACTGCCCCTTTT
This sequence comes from Pachyramphus minor, assembly GCA_013397135.1. Lineage (NCBI taxonomy): Eukaryota > Metazoa > Chordata > Aves > Passeriformes > Tyrannidae > Pachyramphus > Pachyramphus minor. The sequence goes on from VYXB01002810.1 coordinate 50,663, forward strand.
CACGTGAGAGACGGTAAACTTAACAATATCAATAGTGTTCTGCTAGTAGGGAAAAAAAAAATATTCACACAACATCAGTACTACTGACTGGTTACTTCTATAAAAGTACCAATTAAGTTGATTATAATAAGGTAGCATAAAACTGCAGATAACTCCTTGCCATCTGCTGATGCATTGTTAATATCATTTGAAATTTTTGAAAAGACAGAATACTTCCTCTGATTCTTCTTCTAATCAAAACTTTTCTGTAGGCCCTACATGGCTAAAAAGTAAGAAAGTATCAGCTCAACCACAATATCACGAAGGCAAACGAACATTGCACAAACTCATTAGACTACTTTAGTTGACAAGGTAGACTCAAGAATTACTCTAGATACAGCTTTATAAGCAAATTCTAGCACTGAAGAAACAGCCAGGTACTTGTGATTCCAAAGCCTGCCCCTTGCAGGCCTTGGACTAGCAGTGTCACTTCATTCCTTGCTCCATCTTGATTTCTCCATCTTTAGAAGTCACTGTTTCTTTTTTTCCATTCTGTATCCAACATGTACAGGCATGCTGCTCTAACTCATTCCTCCCTCCTCCATGTACTTTCTTTTGTGATCCTCAGTCAATATATGTTCCAGCAGTATTCCCTTTCCACAGCTTTAAGTCTACCAGAGATTGACTAATGGCTCAAATTGTCATCAAACATCTTACACAAACAGTGTAGTGTATCATAGTATAGTATAGTATAGTATAGTATATCATACTATAACTTTGAGGGTTGGCACCTGGCAGTCACAGCATCAACAGGCTTAGCCTAGAGTAGCTACTCCAATATTCATCTTGTTTCTTTCCACTTTTATGCCCTGCACCAACTCTGTGCTTCTGCATTTAACATGAGTACCCATGCTAGCTAAAGAGGTTTGACTGAGTTTTCAGTATATTGAAATGTGATGTCAGTACAGACAGAATAAGCCACCACACTCCAGGAGTTTCAGGCTTTCTAGCAGTTGTAGCCTAATCTTAAATGAGACCACCCCTCTTCAGAACACGTTAATTTTATTGCAAGTTAGGCTTTAGATCCCCTCCAACACTAAGACACCTCAATCAGGCATCTTTCACCAAAATCATTAATAATCCCTATATCCAGTCAAAAAATAGGTAGATTTCAAAACTGTAGAAATTTGAGAATTAATTATGATAGTAAGGCACAAAAGCTGGAGACTGTGAACTCATAAAAGTAATCAGAGAGTTGAAATATAGCAGACCTACAAGGAGCATTCCAAAAATTTTCTGTGATATATCTAATTTTCTTTCCATGGCATAGTTCCTGATACACACAAAAGATTTTTATACAAGGGCATCAGAAATGTAGAGCTACCTACCTGAGCGACAATTGTGACTTTGTTACCATTCAGAGACAACTAAAGAGATTCAGCACTTGCACTATCACCAGAATGTAAGAAATACTTAACTTGTTGTATTCTGAACCTCAAAGGTGACTAAACAGTTTTATTGAATTCTCAGTACTGAGCCAAAATTTAGACAGAGTTACACAGATGTGACTAGCTAAAGCTGGCCTAGAGAATAGAACAGAAATATCTACATATCTACTCCAAGTATACCACTAATAATTTTTCTATCAATACACTCAGGATAAGTCTGGCAACGAGTATATAAAGCCTTTGTTTAAAGGACACCGACACTGAGCAGCTCAAGCAGCTTGTAGGGCAATGCTTTTTAGAGTGTGCTAATGCAACCAAGTCTGGGAAAAAGGTACACTAGCAAAACTAATTACATTGGTGTGGCTGAGGGCATCCTGCCACACAGCAGAAAATAGGAAGCAACTAGTCTAGGCCTTTGGCAGGAAGAAAACACAGCTAGCAGCAGTTTTAAAGCTGAGTTTTAAAACTAAGTTTTAGTTCTGTTGTACAGAAATAAATGAGATAAACTATAGCAATAATATATTGCATATATATTTCTAATTTTTTCTTATTATTTCTTTCTATGAATTTTCTGTGGATTTGTCTTTCTGCTCCAACTTTCTGAATATTGTAAACAATTAATTTATAATCTCTGAGAAAATCACACAAGTCTTTATACTTAAAATGTCTACTTTATTTACCGTTGTTCACACTGTATATGGCATAAAAGCCTCAGTATTTGAGGTAGGCTGTAAAGAGTAGTAGTTCGTTAGGATGACAGACCACACCTGGTACAAAAGTAAAAACATAAGAATTACAACATGGGTCAGATCTAAAGATTCCAGAATCCTGCATTCACAATCCAAGAGAATGCCCAAGAAAGAATAACACTACAAAAAGCATAAAATGGCAGTTATCCCAGTACTCTCTCAAGTTCAACTATTTTTGGCTCAGATTTTTTAAGACAGATGTGCTTCTGGGTATTTAGTACTTTCAATGGATTTTTCTTCTGTGAACTTGCCTAGCCATTCTTTCAACCTATACATATATACAGCTTCCATAAAATGGCTTGCTAAGGATTTTCAACATTAGCTAAATCTTGCATAAAAAAGGGTTGCCTCCCTTCTCCTTGTTTTGAGTCTTTTCTAGGTTTACTTACCCTCTAGTTCTTGTACTGAAAGATGCAATGAATGATTGTTTCTTACTTATGCCCCCATACAATCTTGTAACTGTTTATATCACCGCAGTATTGTCCCACATTTGACTTCTCCAAAAATTGATGTCTCCAAGTAAGAGAGTCCTCAACTTAGTCAATCCTTGTAAAGAAAGTCCCAGTTATCCTTGTCCAAGTTTTTGGTTATCCTTGCTTCTCTTTTCCAATTCTCCTAAAACCTTTTGAGAAAAGGTCAGAATGATACAAACTATTCAAGACTTAGGCGTGCCATGCCCAGTTTACTCAATGGCATAATAAGGTTCTTTTTTCTTTTCCCAATAATCTTTAATATTTAATTTGCTGCATTAACAATGCACAGTTAGCATGTAGCCCAAATCTTCTCAGAAAAATAGTAATATTATCCTATAATAGAACCAGAATAGGAAAAAAAACTGTGAGTTTTTTATGCAACTTCTGGTTGATACTTCTACAAAACTTCTGAGAAAAAGACTGAAACTCCTAAGCATGTACTGTTAAAGCACATTTTTCTTGAAGATAATGAGAACAGTAAACCCGGTGCTTGGGCCCAATTAAAAAATCACAAAGCCTTTGGGTGATCACAAAGTTGTATTTACACAAAGATGTAACTTCAGCAGTTTAATGCAGTAATTAAAACCTTCTTTAGTAAATGGAAGAAAATTTATTTTTTTACTTATTTTTAAGACCAAAAAGGAAAACAGTAACTCCATCCAAATGATTTTTAACCTTCACAAGAATAAAAAGAGGTTTTTGTTTTAACAGGAAACTCAAAGCAATATATTTTACAAGTTTTAATGCTTTTTTTCTATAAGCACGTGTTACAAGAAGTTACAATAAAGGATTCCTCCTGTTCAAGAAATGTCAATAATTTGAGTGCCTAGGCTTAGAAAGCAATACAATATCAATTGAGTACTGGATATCTGCAGTAGTTCCCCAGATGACATGCATAAATTCCATCACATAGGCTGCTGCTGTGTTCTACAGCTAAGAAAACTTAGTGGACTGCTTGTGAACTAAGTGGAAAAGAAACACACTGAGTGACAGAATGAAATGACAGCAGAAGCAATGACTGTTCCAACAAAAAGGTTCCGTTTAAAAGAAGTACTCATTAAATCTACAAGAAGAAAAGCATTTCTGAGATTTTGTCTGAGTTTGTGAGACGACATCAACCTGTCACATTAAGATCAAAAGGATTTTCTGGCATTTTAAATGTGCTGGCAAATGGAATAGATGCACCTCACATGGATTCTTGAAGTCTGTCTGTATCAAAAAGTAGAACCAGTGAATACAATTCAGAACTGCACATAAATCTTTGTTTCATCTTCTTCTCCATGCAGTAAGAACCAGGAAGAAATATTTGCTCTACTCAAGACAAGTCAGTCTGCATGGCATATATTATAATTTTCTATCCAGCTTATTTTTTACAATTCATTTTAACGACAACAGCAACCAACTGTTGGGAATGAATGGCTGAATATCATGAGAACACTAGCTTATTTTACAGCTGAAGTTCTTCATAAACTAGATTACTCTTATTGTACACAAGTTAGACTTAGGCAACTATATCTATTCAGACTGCCTGCAGGCACACATACTTCCCCATACCTTAAAGAACATTAAGAGTGGAGGTGGTGCAATTTATTTCCTTACTTCTGCCAAAAAAAAGAATCACTGAAGACTCAGTACTAGCTAGGAAAGAAAATGGGCTGCACCAACAGTGATCTGTCTTGCAAAGGGATGCACCTGTCAAGACTCCTTTTTCCATGTATGAATTGTTCAAACTAACCTATTAATTCCGCATAAAACTATCTGATTGTCAAAAGCAATTTCCTCCATACATTATTCAAGTCTTAACTTTGTAAACTAGTCTTTCAAAACTAGTGTTTCTTGAAGTGGGTAAATAAATTCCTCTTAATTACATTTATTAAGCACACAAAGCATTTCCCCCGTTTTTTCTTTTCTGAAAACACAGTTATACTTCCAAAACTAGTTTGGTTTCCTCTACAAATGTTGTGAAAGAAAAATTTAATTACTTTTTTTTAATTGACTACTTCTTCATATTAAAATTGACCTGAACTTATGTTTTATTTTTCACCACATACTGTGTATTAGCATGGGACTATTAAAATAATTATTCCCCCAGGTTTTACAGAATTTTGAATGCTGAGCAGAAATTTTGACTGGTTATAAAGAAAACCTTTATCCCCATGATGGATAAAGCAGTAAAGTGGTTTGCCCAAACAGGTTTTGCAAGATTTAACTGGATAAAGCCTTGTGCAACTTGTTTTGATTCTCCCTGCTTATAACATTGGACTGAAGACCTCCAGAGGTCTCAAACTAAATCCCACAGCTTCTAAGTAGGTGTTATCTAAAAATCTTCAAATTGTTTAATGAATAATCATGGGGGAATAAACTACATTTTAATACAACTCTACAGAATACTCACTGGAAAATAAATTACATACTCAAAATGGAAGCTTCATTACAGACGTAATTATCATAGACTAAATTTTCCACCAGTATAGAAAACGGGGAAAGTCTCTCTCCTGAGAGAGTTGGAACAGTTCTTACTAACATCTTACTAACAACTACACATGAAACCTCTTGAATTTCATTCCCTAACTAGTTGACTGTTAAATTTTAAGTGCCTGACATTATTCCATAAAGCACTTTCTCTTCTGTGATGCCAACACAACTGCCTAAAACATTCACTCTAAGAAATCTAGGAAGTTCAACTGGAAGAAAAATAAGTATGCCTTATTTCTTTTTGGCTCAGTAAGTTTTGGCAACTAATGTAGTTAAACCATTATAAATAATTGCAAGCAAATATCTTAAAATTACAAACAGGAAAAGTTAATATTCACTAAAATATTTCTCTCAATTGTGGCTGAAAAACAGGAAGAATTTCATTGTTTTAAGATAACAAAATTATTACTTTTTAAATTATTATTTCAACCTATGTAAAGTTATTGAATTGAAACCCTGAACTTCTACTCAAATTATACAGAAAAGGAAGGATTAATATAAAAGTTTAATAAACTAAGGATGCTTGGAAAGAGGTTGGCTAACATGCATGAAATACCAGCATTTTACTTTTTTGTTTTAATGTATTAACGGTAATTTCTGTTGTACAAAACAGTCTGGTACTAACTTGTTCAGTTTTAGTTTCTTTAGTGTTTCTATTATTGTTAAGCATGGTTTTATTCAATAAATACAAGTCATTTACAAATGTAAATACTTAAATTCCCACTTTTGGTTGAAAGAANAAAAACATGAGCGGTGTTCCTCGGGGCTCTGTGTTGGTGCCAGTCGTGTTTAACATCTTTATTGATAATCTGGATAAGGAGAGCAAATGCACCATCAGCAAGTTCACAGACAACACCAAGTTGGGTGGGAGTGTCAATCTGCTGGAGGGTAGGGAGACTGTGCAGAGGGATCTGGACAGGTTGGATCCATGGGCTGAGACCAATTGTATGAGGTTCAACATGTCAGAATTCCATGTTCTGCACTTAAGTCACAACAACCCAAGCAGCACTACAGGCTGGGGAAAGAGTGGCTGGGAAGCTACCCAGCTGTAAACGACCTGGAGCTGCTGGTCAACAGTGGCTGAACGTGAGCCAGCAGTGTGCCCAGGTGACCAAGAAGGCCAATGGTATCCTGGCTTGGAGCAAAAATACTGTGGCCAGCAGGAGCAGGGCAGTGATTGTCCTCCTGTACTTGGCACTGGTGAGGCCACACCTCAACTCTTCTATTTAGTTTTTGTTCACTCACTAAAAAAAGGATATGCTGGAGCATATCCAGAGAAGGCAATAGAGCTGGTGAAGGATTTGGAGCACAAGTCCTCTGAGGAGTGGCTGAGAGACTTGGAGAAAAGCAAGCTCCGGGGAGATGTTACTGCTCTCCACAACCACCTAAAAGGATGTTGTAGCAAGGTGGGTGTAAGACACTTCGCCCACGTAACAAGCGACAGGATGAGAGGAAATAGACTCAATCTCCGCTAGGTGAGGTTTGGATTAGATATTAGGAAAAGGTTTTTCACCAAATGGGTTGTAAAACAGACTGTCAAAGAAAGCGGCGGTATCACCACCCTGAAAGTGTTCAAAAAACATGTAGGTATGACACTTGAGGACACAGTTTAATGGTGAACATGGAGATGGAGCAGGGTTGACAGCTGGACTTGATGATCTTAAAGGTCTCTTTCAACGTTAACAATTCTATTATTCTATGATTCTAACTTGTAAAGGCCTAAAGTAAAAAATCTGAATTAAATATTTATTTTTATTAGTTAAAAATGTTTTTTACAATTATATATAAATCTTTTAAAGTTCTAGAGCTACTTAAGAGAATGCACAGAAGAACAGTTTCCTTCCAGTAATGCAGGAAGAGATGGCAAATTCTTCAGTGCAAAGACTAGAAAGAAGCGCCGTATGTTTCAGTGCAGTTATTACCTCTAGCACAGCACCAAAGAATTTAGAATGCCATTTTCAGGAAGGATCACATACAGGAACAAAGTTTTTTGGACTGACAAACAATCTGTTTAATTGACTCAAGACATAACCAAAAACAGAACTGCAAACATCACAATTCTCCTGATCAATTGCGTCTCCTACTATTGCTATTGTTTTACGCTTGCTTTTTTAACCACTAAATAATTAACAATCTTAGCCAAAATATGACTAAAATGGAATAGCTTTAGAACCACTGTTGGTCAAAGATCCATAAACACTTCCATGGTCTAACAGATTGCATTTCAGACATCTAAAAAAATTCCTTGGTTTTGCTCGTGTTTGGAGTACAATTTCTTGTTCTTTAGTGATTCCAAACACGCTGTTCATAATTGCATAATGCATTTCACTCTGATTCAGCAGGTTGTTGAAAGAGCTCACAGGATAGACATTTCTTCTGGAAGAATCTGTACAATGAAGATTTGTCAGCATTACTTAGAGCCTTGCAATTTTTAAGCAAGACTAACTGTCCTAAAATAACAATATAAGCAAATACCTTTCATTACAGCTAAATTAATGTGCAAGTTAAAGAACTGCCTGCACCTTTTCCTGCTTATTTATCCAATCACTTAGCATTCCCTTTTTCAAGCTGCTGAGAGTAATAAATGAGAGATTTACATGGGTTTGGCTGAAGCCGTGTGAAGGCCATCCAAACGCAACCTCAGTGCTATCCAAACAGCCATCTCAAAAGGCCTGAAAAAGAATCACATTCATCTGAAGCTGAATCTTACCAGCTCTATAAAATACAAATTCAATAGTTTTCAGAAAACAACCTGAACAAAATGTTCAGAAATAACTAAAATACTAACTTCAATAATTTACACCTAATGCCCTAACATAACATCATAAATTCGACTTGAACAGCTGTATCAGATAGTCATGATGTATCATTCCTTCAGCAACTTAGTACAAAGATTTATAAGTAGCCATATGAAAAAGAAATAATAAATTTTGGCAGTTTCTATCCTTCTTGTTCTGACATTAAGGCATCTTCTTCAAGATCATAACTGCACAACTCTGAACGTACTGACAATGAAAAAGTCAGCTTTGTGTGTGACAAACAGGGCTAAGCTAACTTATATTATCTTGCTGGTACTTCCTAGCAAGTTGCTTATATGACTAAACTATTACACATACTCCTATATTTTCCTGACATAAGTGTTACTCTATGTACATGTCTTAGTCCTCTCAGAAAAGTCACGTAGGTCAAAATGCTCTTAAAAAAACAAAACATAAAACTGTAAGTCATTTAAGAACTACATCTCAAGTTTGGAAAGAATCTGAACACATGAAAAAGTATTTTAGTTACATAATCTGAATATTCTTCCCTCTCCATAGACAAAAACCATGATTTGACAGTCCAGTTGGTCTTATACTGAATCTAAAGCCATTACTTAAAGTTCCTAGGTTTTACCATTCTTGAGTGAGTAATTAGTAGGGTTACATAAATTCTGGACTACCAAAATTACATCTAACAGCAAAACAGAAAAATCTTACTGCCAATGTTTTGATTTTTTTTTAAACAACAGCAGATCAGAAATTATCTCGATGTTTTGCAAATCACTTTTTGATTTTTGATTCTTTTTTCAGAAAAAAATATAAAAACATTTGACTTGAATCAGTGGAACATCTCAATTTTTTTAATTTCTAGATTTTTAAGTATTTTTTCACTGAAACTGCTATTCCTAAGAGTTAATGATAACTTGCTTTCACAGGGGAAAAAAGTTTCACCATTTATCCATAGACTAGCTTCAGTACTTGTAGTGCCAAAGCAAGAGTTTCCAATCATCCCTCCAAAACTGATACAAAACTCAGCTATCAAAGGCCATTAATATGTTCATGCAGTTCGATTGCTAAAAATACATCAGTGACTTAACAACTTCTGTCATATGGACACATCTCTTCTTCTACTTGGAGAAACACTAATTATAATAATGACAGAGAAATGTCTCGAATGGTAACTATAAGAGATAATACAAAAGCTTTTAATTCCAAATTATAAAAATCACAACAATTATTAACTGAAAAGTATACTGGTAAAGCACACACATGTAGAAATATCCTTTTTCTGCAGCACCTGGGACACAAGTGTATCTTCCCATCAAGCTGCATACAACATGGATAAAGACTCAGGGTGCAGACTAACACTAAAATGTCAAACTCTAAATACTTGTGTAGGTACTCATTCAAAACTATTATGGGCTTATGGATTATGTGGGCACATTTTCAGGATAAACTGCACAAATAAGGCTTGGGCAAAAGAGCAAGTAGTTATAGAGCAACTATTAATTATTTTAAGTCATGTGAAGACTTCTTTGGTGGGGAAGGTGGCGGCAGGCAGGTGGGAATCTAGAAATCTCTAATCTGGAAATATACAAATCTAGGAATCTAAAAGTGTAATCTAATCTTAAAATCTAAATCTAATCTAAAAATCCAGGGAAAGATAGGTCTTTCTGACATCCAAGCTGGAGAAAAACAGAAGTTGTGACTGGTAGTGCATTAAAAGAGCATTAAAACAAAGGACATGAAATAATGACTGTGCTTTCAAAAGTCACCACAGAAAGAAATTTGATTCAGTGCTTTTCACCATATAACAAATCACCAGTCCTAAGGGCACTGGTAACTGATGGCTTTTACTAAAGCAGCTATAGGTTGCTGGTTAAGGATTTATGATATCAGGAACAAAACATCAGAGAAACACACCTCAGTTGTAAATAGCATTCTATTTGTGAGGCTGAAGAGGATTTATCTTTTCATTTTACCACATCTCAAAGGGAAAGAAAAACTCTGATTCTTAAGAGTAAAACTAATCCATGAGGAATAGCAGAAGATGCCTCCTAAGCATAAATACATAAGCATATAGCATTCTTTTTTGCTTTGAGGAAGCTCTCAAAGCATACAAAGCTTCTGATGGTCTTTCCTATTTTATGTCCTCTCAAAAAAAAAAAAAAAAAAGGCTAAAATAAAAAGCACATGGTGTACAAGTCTGTGGATGATATAAAAGTTCAGTGTCTTTGGCATAAGTAGCAGTTCTCCTTGTTGATGTGGGTTCAGGGGACAGACATCTGCAGCAGGGCATGGACAAAGGTACTGACAGTAAAAATTATAAGACTGTAACTTCATATGACCCAAGCACACTGGCAGTAAAATTTCGATACCACAGATGTGAAAAGCATGTATTTAAAGACTGTATTTCATATTTAAAGTAGTTTACTTGTTATTTGCATTTATGTCTGTAGCAGCAGAATCAGACCTTTTGGCAGGTAAGAACCTATGGCAAGAGATCTTTTTTGATACTACAAGCGCAGAGAATCAGTACAACTGCATGCCTCAAAGCCTCATGTGAAATTTACTGAAAGATAACTGGTTGCTAAGTTTTGCACAGGGAATTTCGATCTTGGGGTGAAAACAGCTCTATTGAAGGCTTGGTTAGGCAAGTGAAAATTTGGCAATCATGCCCTGTTACATACAAGTTGATGAATGAAGGGTGGAGGAATGTATGTATGAAACGGTATTACAACTATTTTAATACTAACACACACACAACAGTATATAGAAATAAATACTATCCGGCAGCAGCAGCAAAGATTGAGACAAGGAAGAATGTAATAGTTAAGTAGAAATTAACAGACATTAACAGAAATTTTGCCAGAATATGGCAACTGATACTCGTGTTCTAACAAACAGAGGGAATCAGGATAAATTCCATACTGTTTCTAAGAAAGGGAACCTTCAATACAGATGACCTAGACATCTTGGTGACTCAGAGGGAAGAGTGCCATCTACTGAGTCAATAACTTAATTATAATAAAACCAGCAAATCATAATTTTGTCATGAAAAAGAAATTTTTAGCCAATATTTAAGACCTTTCTATCCCCTACTGAAAATCCAAAACCTTTTATTTTGAAATGTTACTGCAATTTATATGATGGCAATTCTATCTTCCTATAGGAGTGGGCTTGTGTTTTAGCTGAATTAATACTTAGACCTAAAATATTTCCGAATATTTCTGATGCCTCTATTTCCAAGTAATTTAAAAGCTTTAGTTTCCAAAGGGAGCATGTCACTTTCTTAATATTCTGCCTCTTTAAAATCCCTCATAGTTGGACACAGAAACATGAAGATGCTCAAAATGACACACCAAATTACACCTGAAAAAGTATAATTATAGGCCTTTTTTTTTCCTTCTTATAAGATTCTGGTGTTGAGTCCTCTATGTTGGACGACGAAATATTAAAAAATAAAGACACAAAGAACCAGGTACAGAAGATATTCTTGGTTTATTCACCTACAACATACGAAAGCACACTTTTGCAGCAACATTAACTACTTCTGGACAAGTGTGCAAAGTTCAAAGAAAAGTATTAACCCATAAGAGCGTTCTGTGTGTCACTCTTTGCCAAATATTGCAGAACATTAGTTATCTACTGACTGCAAATTTTTTAACTTAAATTGTAGAACACAAGTGATTAGTTCTGGATGTTTGTGAACCAATTCCTGCTGTGCCTTTTACACACTTGCCAAGGGTACAATACACACCTGAACTTGTCAGTGAAAAGGACTAGAAATGGAGCACAAACTGCACTGCCAATGTCTGTCTGAAAGGCACAGGTGTATCTTTAATTTCTTTTTAAATTTATTCTGGAATACAGCAAACTGTAAGACACTCTTACTGGAACCCCTGCAAAATTTTAAAGCTGTGTGAAGGCTATTACAGTACTTCCATAGTGTTCCATTTCAAGTCTTTCAGCTCCCTCACTACATTTTTCAAATAGCTCAGCCTAGCTTGTGTTTTACTATTTTAGTTGGAAAACACATTCAAATACACATAGATGATAATCTACTCAAGTATAATCAAAGGCAGTTTTATGATGGTTATTTAAAAAAAAAAAAAATTTTTAAAAATTTGATCTGTGGAAAGCAAAATTTCAAAAATATCTGAGTTTGTTTCTAAAGTTTTGTCCAAAAAGCTGTATTTGGAAATATGAAGCAATCATGAACTGGTAGTGCAGGATTTAAACCTTACCACATGTAACAGGAAATTACTTGGTAACTATTTGGAAAAAATAGATCCATAGAAGATCATCAAGATTTTGATTTGAGAGCAACTATAAAATTATGTCTCATGTAGTGTTCAGTGAATCTATACTTCTGAACAATAAGAACTTCTCAAGTTTGATTTCAGCATATAAAACTGACATAATTCCTAACAACAATATATGCCGTGACATATCAAGAGCAAAATGGCAGTTGGAAAAAAGTAAGAGATTTTGGTGGATTGCATAAATTAAGTTACTTACCAAAGATTAAATTCTTCAAGGTACATTATTCAAGTGCACATTTTCATAAAAATAATACTACCAATATGATGGACTTCTTTTTTGCCATAGTGTTGACAAGCAACCATTCTCTTTCTGCTCTATCCTGACATCACATGATTTCCCTGCTTCACACAAACATTCACACACACCATTTTCCCTCATTTTCAAAAACAAGGCTGTAAGAATTTAGGAAGCTGAAAAAAGTATGGGAAAGCATGGTGCATCAATATCAGTTCTGAAGCACAGTAGATACCAGCTCCCTTCTCGTAGTGTTGTCAATCTTTGCTATAGAGGACTACAATGTAGCACTACGTTTTCAGAGACTATTCCTAGGACCTAGGGCACTAGCAACTGTGTATCTCTAAACAGAGCCACAAGCAACCCAACCAATTATCTAGTCCTCACAGTGAACACTGATCCCTGGGTCAAAGACCAATGTGGAATTGTTTGGGTTGGAAGAGACTTTAATGACCATAGAATCATAGAATCAATTGGGTTGGACAAGACCTCAAAGATCATCGAGTCCAACCCTTGGTCCAACTCCAGTCTGTTTACTAGACCATGTCTAATCTCAGTTTAAAAACCTCCAGGGATGGTGAATCCACCACCTCCCTGGGCAGGCCATTCCAATGCCTGACCACTCTCTCTGTGAAGAATTTCCTTCTAATCTCCAGCCTAAATTTCCCCTGGCAGAGCTTAAGCCCGTGCCCCCTTGTCCTATTGCTAACTGCCTGGGAGAAGAGACCAATCCCCACTGGCTATAACTTCCCTTCAGGTAGTTCTAGAGAGTGATGAGGTC
>VYXB01002810.1:64695-91457 GCA_013397135.1 Pachyramphus minor
TAACTCTCCCAGGCACTGAGGTCAGGCTGACAGGCCTGTAGTTGCTAAGGTCAGCTTTGCAGCCCTTTTTGTGGATTGGTGTAACATTTGCCAACTCCACCACCATGGGCAGGGATGCCCACCACTACATCAAGTTTCTCAGAGTGCAAACTTGAACAGCTCCGGGGATGGAGTACGTGCAACTTCTCTAGGCAATCTGTTCCAGCACCTCACCACATAGTAAAGAATTTCTTCTGTGTATCGAATCTAAACCTTCTCTTTCGGTTTAAAATTATTCCCGTGTCCTATCACTACATGCTATTGTAAAAGTTCCTCTCCAGCTCTCATGTAGGCCCTTCTTTTAGGTACTGGAGGATGCAATAGAGACTCATTCACCAGTTCTCCTCACCAGGACGAACAACCTCTCTCAGCCTTTCACCACAGCAGAAGTGTCACATTCCTCTAATTCTTCATGTCCTCCTCTAGACTCCTTCCTGTCTTTCTCTGCCAAGGACCCCAGAGCTGGATGTAGTACTCTCAGTGGGATCTCACAAGAGCCAAGTAGAGCAGCAGAATCACCTCCCTCAACTTGCTGCCCACACCTTTTTAATGCAATGCAGGAAACGTTTGGCTTTCTGCTCTGCAAGTACACACTGATGGGTCATGTCCAGCTTTTCATCCACCCCCAAGTCCTTCTCAAAAAGGCTGCTCTCAATCCCTTCATCCGCCACCCTGTCTTGATACCAGAGTTGCCTTGACACAGGTGCAGCACCTCACAACTGGCCTTGTGAGACCTCCTGATGTTCGAATGGGTCCACTTCTCAGGTTTGTCCAGGTCCCTCTGGACGGCATCCCATCCTTCAGGAGTGTCAACCACACCACTCAGCTTAGTGTCACCTGCAAACTTGCTGAGCGTGCACTCAATTCCTCTGTGTCCTTGTTGAAGACATTAAGTAACACTGATCCCAATACAGACCCCTGAGGGACATCACTTGTCACTGAGCCCTTGACCACTACTCTCTAGATGTAACCACCAACCAATTCCTATTCCACATAACAGTACACCCATCAAATCCATCACTCTTCAATTTAGAGAGAAGGATACAGTAGGGGACCATGTCAAAGGCTTTACAAAAGTCCAGATGAATGACATCTGTAGCACTTCCCTAATCCACTGATGTAGTCTCTCCCTCATAGGAGGCCATTACGTTGGTCAGGTGGGATGTTTTTCTACCCACCAGGTTCTTCACCTGATTAGCATGACTGGCCAGCTTCCTCAGGACTCTGGGATGCATCTCATCTGGGTCCCATAGACTTATGTACATTCAGGCTCCTCGGGTGGTTACACTTACAGTGGGAAGCATTTTGCTGTCCTTGTCTTATGGTCCATGACATGTATAGAAATATTCTCAAGCAAAGCTACCACAGCACACATGGTAGAACAGGCTCTAGAAATTAAGGCAAGGCCTTCCTTAGCATACCACCATTCATTTGGCAATTTTGACTAAATTACTGCTATTTCAGACCTTTCAGCTATAAGGGCAAGTAGCAGTGAAGAAGTTTGTTTGTTTTAATTAAGTTTAGTTACAAAGAGAAACTCTTTACATCAATTACGTAGAAGATGTTAAAACAAAATAGGTAGCAGGCTAAGAGAACAGAGGTTTGGCCCTCTGAAAGAAGAAAATGGCCTGTCTCAAACTAAAGCAATTCAACGGAGACAGCTTGTTGTTAGTGAGAGGGGAGGTCTTAGACATGCAGGTCAGGGTAATACAAGCACAAATACAGGTTGGGTAGAGAATGAACTGAAAACAGCCCTGAGGGCTACTTGAAGGTGCTGCCAGATGAAAAGGTGGACATGAGAAGGAATGTGCGCTTGCAGACCAAAGGTTAACTGCATTCTGGACTGCATCAAAAGTTCTGTGGCCAGCAAGTTGAGGAAGGGGATTCTGTCCCTCCACTCTGCTCTGGTAAGACCCCATCTGGAGTGCTGCATTCAGCTCTGGGGTCCTAAAGCACAGGAAAGCAGCGGGCCACAAAGATGATTAGAGGCTGAAGTACCTCTCCTGTGAGAAAATGCTGAAAGAGCGGGATTGTTCAGCTTGGAGAAGAAAAAGCTTTGGTTGAAATTCCTTAATGAAATACCCTATGGGGATGAAAAGAATTTTAAATGAGAAAAATCCTTCACAGCTGAGCATGATTTCTCACTGCCAAATCTTCCACAAGCACACAAACTGAACTTTTAGTCAAAAGGGCCTTGATGAACCCTTCAGTCTTGTTAGTTTTTATCATGTATCTACTGTTTCTAGACTTTAAAAAATTCCCAAGTACACATGTATTTTACACTGCTATGGGCCTGTGATTCCAAACAACTGTTTTAACAACAGAGCAATTCTATTTCTATAGATGAGATGATTTTAGAAACAGGAGACTAAAACGCAACTGTATCACCAGTCCCACAAAACGTTGCTCCAGACTACCTCACAGAAAATACTTCCACACAGCTGCACCAGACACTCGAGGAACAAGTGATTTAAGATTTCCATGGAAGAAGACTCTCTTTAACAAGCAGCAGGGGAGGAAAGGGTGCATATGAATCTCAAGGATGACGGAAAAGCTTATGGCACGCATTACTTGTAATGTAATAGTGACCTCAATCAGAAGAAAGGACAGCTATAAATAACATCACCGAAGTAGCAGAAATAAATATGCAGACTTAAAGAAAATATCACTAACATTCTTATTTTCCTTCCTAGTTCTACAAAAATCATATAACATGAACTCAAGTCACAATGTCAGCATAGCAGGGGGAAAAAGCATGCCAAATTGGGAGAAATAATTTTAAAAGTAACACTATGACATTGTAAAAGAAGTCTTAAGTACTTCATTTTGTTTAAAGAGTGACACTCTGGTGATCCAAGCAGCGGAATCTGCAGGGTTTTGTTGGCTTTAAAGTGTGGAAGGAAAAAGAGCTTTTGCGTGCTGTTCCCCATGCATGCACACATACAAAATGTTCACATCTTCCTTCCCCTCCCTCCCATATACTAATTCTAGTTCTTATCACCTGTAAGCAAGAAGAAAGCACAGTGCCCTCCATATAGCCTAAATCCTTCAATATGATATATTCATGCAGGGTTAGTTTTAATATATATATAAGTGTGCACAGCCAAGTTAATATTTAAGGCACTTGGCATAAACACTAGAGTTTGATTTATAGATCAAAATACAGGACTGTAGCCATTGTAAATACTGTCCCTCATAACTCACTAAGCAGACCCATTTAAAGGGAAGTTAAATGTATAAGAGTCACAAAGGATGATAAAATTATATATTATAATTATAAATTATTCTGATGGCAAAAAAGCCTTTTTGGATGAGGCAGAGGAAGATTAAAATCTTCTTTTACAGCCAAAGAAACTGCACTGTATAATGTGTCTAATACTTAACAGCTAAATGTTTTAATATGTTTCTGATTCTTCTGATGGTCAGAACAATTGTAATTTCTCCATTACACTAAACAGATATATCTAATTTACCAAAATAAAACTGCTACGCGCAACAAATAATGACTTTGCCGCAACTAGAATGCAATGTATTTCATGGCACTGTGCTACCAACAAAAACCGACGATTTCATACTGTGGTATTAAAGGAAATCTTAATCTTCAGGCAGGCAAATACACACTGGAAAGAAATATCTCTCCTCTCTCTGAAAGGATGCAAGTTCACCAATACATCCTTCCACATTAAAACACGTGGTATATTCAGTGCTTGCCTGAATAAATTATTTCAACTGAAACCTTCAAAAAACAATTGAGAATAAAATATTTCAGTTTGAAGGGACCTACAAAGATAATCTGGTCCCAAAAAGAGAAGAAATAGATAAGAACAGAGTAAAAACAGTTTGTATCCAGGTTTGGAATTGCCCTGACCCAGGTGCAGGACCTTGTACTTGGTCTTGTTGAACTTCATGAGGTTCACAGAGGCCCACCTCTCAAGTCTATCAAGGTCCCACTGGATGGCACCCCTTCCCTCCAGCGTGTTGACTGCACCATACACCTTCATGTTTCAAGAAAATGTGCTGAGGGTGCACTCAATCCCACAGTCCATTTCCCTGACAGAAATATTAAACAGGCCCAGTCCCAATACCAACCCGTAAGGAATGCCACTCATCCCTGCTCTCCACCTGGAGACTGTTGACTGCAATTCTTTGAGTGCAACTAATTGGTCAACTCTTTATCCACTGGGTGGTCCATCCATCAAATCCATGTCTCTCCAATTCAGAGACAAGGATGTCATGTAGGATACCANTCATGTAGGATACCAAATGCTTTGCAAAAATCCAGGCAGATGATGTCAGTTGCTCTTCTCTTATCGATCAAAACTATAACCCCATCGTACAAGGCCAACATATAAGTCAGTCACGATTTGCCCTTAGTGAAGTCATACTGGCTGTCATCAACGATCTCCTTATTTTCCATGTTCCTTAGAATAGTTTCCAGGAGCATTTTCTCCATGATTTTGCTGGGCACAGAGATGAGACTGATTGGCCTATAGTTCTCCAGATCTTTCCCTTTTCCCTTTTTAAAAATGTGAGTTATGTTCCCCCTTTTCCAGTCACTGGGAACTTCACCAGACTGTCACAACTTCTCAAATATGATGAATAGTGGCTTAGCTGCTTTCTCCACCAGTTCTTTCAGGACCATTGGATACATATCACCAGGTCCCATGGACTTATGAATCTTCAGATTNATACTGGCTGTCATCAACGATCTCCTTATTTTCCATGTTCCTTAGAATAGTTTCCAGGAGCATTTTCTCCATGATTTTGCTGGGCACAGAGATGAGACTGATTGGCCTATAGTTCTCCAGATCTTTCCCTTTTCCCTTTTTAAAAATGTGAGTTATGTTCCCCCTTTTCCAGTCACTGGGAACTTCACCAGACTGTCACAACTTCTCAAATATGATGAATAGTGGCTTAGCTGCTTTCTCCACCAGTTCTTTCAGGACCATTGGATACATATCACCAGGTCCCATGGACTTATGAATCTTCAGATTCCTTAAATGGTCTTGAACCTGATCTTCTCCCACAGCTGGTGATTACACATTCTCCCAACTCCTGCCTTGCCTTCTCCAACTTGAGCGAAGTGGCTGAATTACTTGCCAGTGAAGACTGTGGAAAAAACTCATTGAGCCTTCTCCATGTCCCAGGCAATCAGGTCTCCCATTTCCTTCTGGAGAGAAACTGGAATATAGAGTATGAAAGAGCAAATCTACACAAGACTTACTAGTCACTAAATGAGTTTACAATTTCGAATTTACAGGTTGCCAGACCACCGCTCTACCACAGCCTGTGACAAAGTAGTTTCACCAGAATTTCAGTTCGTTCTCAGTATTATCTCAGTGTTTGTATTCCAGAAACCTTATTTTCCAGTGTTTACTTCATATAATAAAGATTGTAAATCTTTATTATGCCTTACAATTCATACAGTAATGAGTGTAAAACCAATACCATTAGAAAAGTAGAAGTCTCAGTTAAGAAAATAACTAGGAATGCAACACTGGTCTTAATTGAATTCTGAATATACCACATATAAATAAATGTGGTTTCTTATTTTCTCCATCAAATTTCTTATTCATTAAAATATTTGTATTTGAGCTGAAAACAAAAGAGTTTTATTTCATCTGGCTTAAAAGTGAAATTTTATCTGCTGTTTAGCACATCTCATTTCAAAATGAACTTCAGTACCAATTAGCCCTGCATAAGTGATCAGGCCAGTATGGCAATTAGAAAACATTCAAGTATGGAATTTTAACTTCAGATTTTTATTTTACTTCCATCATCCAGTTCTGTCAGAATTTTAATAGCCTTTTAAGTTAAATTTCATCATACGTTATGAAGGGGAAACTTAACAGTTACAACTGCAGATGCAAACAACAATTTATTTCTTTACCTGGGATGATTCTGCAATATCCTCTGCTCCTGCCTATTCAAACCTGCTCTTTGCCTAGAAAATTTTCAGACGCTTCCTTTCAAGTGCCACTTCTTTGCTGTAAATTCACTAATGGAGCAAGCAAGTGAAAAAAAAAACCCTCACCAAAAAAACCCAACCTGTAAGTTGTGCTAATCACTTTGGAAAGTACATTTAACACACTAAACACACTTTAAAATTAGTTAGGAAGTGATCCATGTCTACACATGATAAGTGTTTCTAAAACCTGTGAACTGAATACTGAAATGGTACAACTTCAGAGAAAATAGCATCCTTACTTAAAAAAGGTTAAGACACTCATGCATCTTACTTCATTATTCCACATTTTAAAGCTGCGACATATTTCAAAAAGTTATTAAGTAGCACTGAACAGACAGTGCTCAGTTTAGGTTTTACATGACTATTTGCATAATTAAAATGAACCAGCCGTGAACTCAAATTCAAACCTTATCCAAATCCTACTGAAATAATGGGCCTGCTGCAACTGACTTAAAAGCATAAATAATTATGCCCTTCACACGCCTATGTACTCTTATACATAGACGATCTAATAAAATGTAGCTGTAAAGTTGAGCTACATAGTCCAGGCTGATGTTTAAAATGAGAAGGAAACATGAAAATGTAATATATATTCATGTGTGGTGAGAGACAGAATTCATGTAATAGATCACAGACAAATATCAAAATTGGTTAAAATCCAGGGAAGAAACTGGTCTAATATGCTTTTCTGGATTGCGAAAAATGAGGAACAAAAGCTGGCGTATGTATTATTCTGCCAGTCAATGTAGGCTATGAAAATAATAACAGTCCCAATATTGTACTTAAGCAAGAGAGGGGGAAAACACCAAAGAATGCAAGAATTCTACTCAGACTACTAAGAAAAACCAAAAATGACAGATTTTTAAACAAGTGTATGTTCTTAATAAAAAAAGAAGGCAAAAGATGACATTTCTAGCTGCTAGAAAGCCCTTCCTCAGATATCTGGCCAAGCAGTAACTGAGTGTTCTAACAGATATTCCGCAATATTACCACCAAATGTTTCCTGGAAAAACTGTAATTTGAATAGTTTTATTACCCTTTGTGCAACTCAGAAGGTGAGTGCCTGGAGAAAAAAAAGGGGAAAAAATAGATCATAAAAAGTATTTTTCACTGTTTCTTTCCCTCTCTAGCAATTCTAGAGTGTAGAAGGAAAATTTTTTTGTAAAATAAAGGCACTAACATTCCATTACTATCAACAGCATATGGAGTTTGGCATTTTATGGATTTATCCCAGTGCATTTTTAATTACCAAAAGTTTCATTGCCTCCTTTAGCGAAAGACTTCAACTGAGGGCGGTAATGAGTTGCATTGCCCACACTGCATGCTGGTAGATATTCTCAAGTTTTTCAATTCAGAAAATTATCAGGTATGTAATCAGTTCCACTCAAAGAGCACATCTTAAGATATGTCTGTGGCATTACACCCAAAATTTCTGTCTTCAATTGAGATAGGAGAACATTACTTGTCTTTTTATTTAGTATAAAGTATTTCAATCAATCTACCAAAAAATAAAAATAAAATTAAAAGAGCTTTCAGACTTCAAGTCTTCAGTCAGATCATGAAAGTCTGACATTTACTTCATAATACTGGTCACTCTTCTGGATTTAGTATTAAATAAAGCACATTTTAAACATATTTTGTCCATCTGGAATGGATTAGGCAAAGTCTGGGTATATACCTTATACCTTTTTTCACCCTTCATTCCTCACAGACTCAAATTTTACACACCAAATCAGAATACACATCTGTAACTAACCAACTGTATACTAAGAGTCAACTAATGGCATCAGAAATTAAAAATACAGCCTTTTTATTGATTAGAAAACATTCCACCCACATATTGTGCTTGTTAATTAGCTGCAAATAACCTGCTGGTTGACATTTGCCATGCAATAAGCAGTTTTTCAGATTCACATTCTAGCTACTTTATTGTTCCACATGAGTTCCCTCAAATTCCACAGCTACTTGGTTCCTTTCAGCTACAAAATCTAGAAATAAATTTTAAAGATATCATCTACCCCCTCCAAAACCAAACCAAACCAAACCAAAAAAAATCTCAGCCAAGAGTAGCAACCTGAACAACCTGAACAACATTTCAGGCCTTATTCTGTTAATGTGGGGAAGAGAAATCAAAAAACCCACCCAACAAGTTTACAACTGTCACAGAGAGGAAAATTACAAAATATGCCAATAGATTTTATTTATTCTCAACTACTTCAGATTTTTCTCTATTGCCTGTGTCATATAACTTGACTTTCTAACATCATCTCACAGTTTACAGACTTTCACCTCTCAAAAGGTATACAGGATACGGATAATGGAGAATTCCCCACTGAAACCTCTGAATATGTTTCCTCCCCCTACAGAACATGTAGGGCTTGCAATCTTGAATCTAAAGCAAATCATCTACACACTAATCATGCATTGCTGTAATGGTTCACAGTTGGTATGCTGTATGTCTCAGTCACCACAATTCCTTTTTTGCCACTCCAAAAAATATGCCTTAAGATAGCAAAGATCCCCCAAACGTTTTTGACACAAGAGTCAGAATATAAGAACTGTGACACTGGTGCCGTATCTAGCAACATACTAGCAGGTTTCTAACAAGGAGTGTAAGGAACATATCATGTGCAGAAACCCTGGTAGAAATATTCCTACTTTGTGAAGCACTGTACAAACAAAATAAAATGCCTTACTCTCCCCAATGTGCTCAGCAGAGTCCTAGAACATTTCAATTTTGTTTGCTTTTTTCCCCCAAATACATCATTTTGAATAAGCAGATACCTTTTTTCTCTTATATACCCCTTCAATTCCCTGAAAATAAATAGAGCTCTTATTTGGAAAGCAGGTTCCTTGCATTTTAAATATCTGCAGAGACACACAGTAAGGGCAATGTATGCATCTCAGCTTTTCAAACCTCTCCCTCAGAGAAGTAGTCTTACAAATATGGTCACCAGGAAACAAAGTCAGGGAACACTGTTACAATTTTTGCACAAAAATCAAATAAGGCAAAACAATCTCCTGTCAGGAGCTTAAATTCAACTCAAGGAACTCCAGCAGAACAAGCTGAAAGGCTGCATAAAAAACAAGGGCGAAAACTACTTAATGGACTAAGAGTCAAGTAAGGAAGAAAGAAGTAGACATAGCATTATTTCTTGAAATCAGAGCTCTTTTTCTCAGCAGAGGAAGAAGCCACAGGATGAGGATTGGAGACAAGGCTTCATGGGAACAGAAATGCTTTGCATGTACAGAATTATTGGACAAGATTAGGAATATATGCTCACTGACCAACGTGAAAATGACTTGGAGGAATCTTTGCAACAAGGTAAGAAGCCCACAAAAAGTGGAAAAGTGCCTCAGAAAAGAAGAATAACAATCTTGGACCTGCAGGAAGAAAGGAATCTGCAGAGTCCTGGCTAGCAGCCCCCACCTCACTACCAAATGCCTTAACTAGTACAGAACCTGATAGGGAAATCTTACTTATTACAGAATGTAAGTGTATTACTAACTATAGGAAACCAACCTGCAAAAGGGCAACTGGGTCCATTAAACAGATTTCCTTTTAGGACTGCATATTTAGGGCAATGCAATTACCAAACCATCCCTGGCTGCCTAAAATCTAATGCTATTAAAAAAATGAAGGGTATAATTGTGGTCAGCTCTACACAAGCATGCAAAATGAAACTAGAAAGTTTTTATCCCTCTCAAGTATCTACTGCAACGCCAGAAACATTGCACTTCTTAGATTATGTAACCATATATAGCTCATATATATCTTAAATATCTCTTCTGTCCTCTTAAAACTGGTAGCACTGGCCTGCACATTGGATGGATATCTCACAGACAAATGCAAGTGAGTATACCTTGCCTGGGGTACATGAATGAGAGAATAACTGACTGAAACTGTGAAATTAATCTTGTACCTATACAATAAAATAAACCAATTCCGTAAAATTTCTCTCCTTGAAAGACTTGAAAAATCTAACAATTGTGTAACAATGCTAATTCCTCCCATATGGGCTTCATCAGTGTTGCTAAAGACATTTTGCATACTAATACTGGTGTTAATGCTAATAGAAGCCATACCACACCACCTAGCAATACACTCACTTATTGAGTTCCAAGTACAGCGGTACCTGGAAAAAATATAGGAATCTATTATGAGAGAGCTCATTCACTGTCTCACAATATTAACATGTACTAGCCCACTTAAAACCCAGAGAAACAGAAAAATTAGAACATCTATGATACTGTACATTTTTACTCTCAGTCTAACCTGCAAATCAAGGTGTATATAACTTAATCAATAAAAACATCATATGGCTCTAATTCTTTATTCAAGTAAATAAAGATTCCCACAACACAGTACATCAGTTCAGTGGAGCAGTAGAATAAATTGTTTTTAAAGCAGTAAGCTGCTCATGAACATAATTCAAGTAGATTCCAATCCAAGTAAAAGAATTTTATATCTTAAGGTATTTTAGGTCCTTAATTTAATGAGGTGTATTTACATAAAAGGATGTAGGTTTACAGTCTGAAAATTAATTCTAGTAAGTTTTTTGCAAAGAACTCATATTTGTTCCTACAAAACCATCAAGCATAGTGAATTTGTTTTTCTTCTAAAATGTAAAACAAACTCATGGTATATGATGCTACCAAGAGATGACATTTCAACAATTTTTGAGAAGCACTGTCTCCTTAAGTAAGTGAGGTTTCAAATGTTTCTCTGTTTAAAACAATTGTACCTTTAAGATCAAATTCTGTCCCTTTAGAGATACACACCTCAACTTTCCCCTGAAACTTTCCTCTCTTTGGGCTGTTTGGTATGCCTTTTTTAATTTGATCTACTAACACATCAGGAGACAAAATAATAGCTCTAGATCTTCCCTCGCAGCAGCAAAATATTTCATTGCTGCAAAGTTCATTCAGTCAGTCACACATAATTCGGAAAAACAACCATTTATAACCTGGACAAATCAAACTAACCATCTTGAGCTATACAGAAATGTGGTACTAGAGAACTCTTACTGTGTACAAGAAAAAAAATCGGCATTTTAATTTTTTATCTTCTCCATCCCTAATACAAAATGTAGCCTAGAATCCAAACCTCTGACCCTTACCTTTCCATGCAGGTACACAGGACAAGGAATAGTCCTGTTCATAATATATAGTCAGTCAAGATTTTGATATGGAATTCCACAATTCCTACTTTATGATCTTTAAGATCAAGAGATGGAGGCAGAGATACCTCTACACTGGGGGTAGGATGCGCAAGACTCAAAATTTACATGCAATCTTAATAAGAAAAATCTGACAGTGTGACCCTGTGCTAAAAAGCAAGATTATCACATCATGATGCAGGAATACAGGAACCAAATGCAAAGACTAATTTTTTTCCCAAAGGATTTGAGATTAGAGAATCATAGAAGTTTTCCTCTATTTTTATTATTTTGTAATATGAAATAAATTTAAGGATTCACTAGGTTTACCTAAAGTCTTCATGAAAAAAAGACAACATTGTCTTACCAGCCATTAATCAACCTCATAATATAATCTGTCTGCTTAGCATTCTACTTCCACTTGCCCCCAAGAACCCAGTTTGGACAGTTACACGATAACAGATTGAAGTCTGAGACTTAAACACATTCTCCAACAGAAAAAACATAGGTGAAATTTCAAAGACTGAGCACTACACTATATAAGGTCTTACTTGGACCAGTTTCTTACCTGCCTTATTTTTAATTAGCAAAGAAGTTTTCTGGAATTCCCTACCCACTTAGTAAAATATGCACCCTGCGTACTGCAGGGTAGCTGCAGGACCATGACAGAGAAGCCCCTACACCAGGCACACCAAACACAGGTAGGCTCTCAACAAAGACTGGTGGCTTAGTAGGCATGGTAATGTCTCCATGGGACTTATTATTACATCAGTTTGGCATATCTCCATGCCAGTGAGACTACCTGTCTCACACAGCTTGTTTAGGGGCAGATATCCCTAGGCAATACACATTCTTAATACTGGTTTTCCAACATCAAAGCGTGCCACTTTTGAAAGCAACACGGAGGAAATGCTAACAAAAGCTGAGGTACTGTCTTCATCTGCATGGTTGAAGATAGAGACTCCTTTTCTTAAAACCTTTGCCAAACTTTGCAGATAGACTGGTGTAGTTGCAAACTTTAAACACTCATCTAGGACTAGGTAATACTTTCAAATACATCAAACTACTTATTGAAATATCTGGTTTTAATAAACACGAGACCTATTCATGATGTTAAACTGAAACTTTTTTACTTTTCATGAAACAGAAGTACACAGTGACCAAAAAGTAATGCTGGTGTCAAATTCAATGAAAATGTAACTACTTCATACAAAGCAGAGCAACATCAGCAGGATAGATTCAGGAAACTGCTTTCAAAAGACTATTAGAGTGGCTAAAAAGTATCTTAACACTTGGTAGTAGAGGTTCAAGCTCCTTTGGGCAGAAGTGGTTATTAAAGACCTCTCCGACGCAGTACAAGTTTAAAGCACCATAGCTATACCCTTCTCTTTCACATACAATGCCTTGTGAGAGATAGAAAACAGAATGAAAACAAGTATATCACCATTTCAGAAATTCATTTACAATTATTAAAGTTAATTTTACATCTTCATATTAATATATATTTGTTTTTACTCCTTCAAACTTAAAAAAGAAGTATCTTTTCCTCAGATATGCTGATTCATTTTATTAGTATAAGCTAGGATAGCTATCAGTTTCACTAAAAGCCTGATTGATCCACTCAAAGTGATTAGTGTAGACTTTATGATTATTTTAAGAAATTACGATTATTATTTTAAAAAGTAATTAATATAAGCATTTTATTTTGAAAGCATATTATAACTGAACTTTACAAAGGTAGGTATTACTAGCCTGCAGACACAACACTGAAGCACTTTGTTGATTTAAAAGATAGGTATATACTTCGAAGTGTAAACTTCTTAGAAGTAAATTGGAAAGTTACAGAAGCATTCTCACAAGCTTTTTAAAAGACATCTTACACATGCTATATACATATACAATTACTAAGCCTCCATAATGAAGAGTAAAAACGGTCCTTAGTATTTACTGCTTTTTGATGAAAAAAACGTAATTTTCGATACGTATTATTCATATTCTCTGAAAACTTGTTCCTGTAGCAGATAAAGGCCTGGAAGTTAATACTGACTTAAGCTTCTGTCTGGAACACAGAACCATTCATAACCACACCGGGAACACTGTACCAGAACAGGGAAGCCAATCCAGACCATACAGTAATAAAACATACTAAGGCACAACAGTGAAAGAAAATAACTGATTTGCGGTGCCAGAATAACACCAACGAAATGTCAGGTTACTCAGCCAAAACACTAAAAATATAGTGTTGCTAACACAGCTTATACATATGTATATTGAGAGTCTTCAACTGACACAACCATACCACCTACAGAATACAGTTTTTCACTCGCCTAAATTATACCAATAAAAGCTTGATGTGTAGCACAGCTGTAAAGATGTATTTAATTTCACACTTGAGCAGTCCTAGTGAAGGAATTACTTGTATGCAAAAAACTCAGCGTAAACAAAAGCCTTTTGTGAAGAATTAAGACCTTAGGATGTAACTGTATTTTATTTTAAATTTCATTCTATTTACTTCTAGGGTACTTAAATATTTTTTTAAACTTCTTGGACTCTAGCAGCACTCTGAATCTAGCATTTTACCATTATGATTTTTACTATTTAGTATTAAAGCCCACACATAACAATTATATTTGAAATATGAATACAAAAATACATGCAAGTGATTCATTAGCTTGCATCTCCTCTTAAAAATAAGGATTTGTTCATTAAGCAAAACAAAGCAACAAAAACCACCATCTCCCTACCAAAAAAAAAGCAACTTTTACTACTTTAATGCAAATTTTAGATTAGCGATTTATTTAAATCACTCTTTAAGTTTTCTCTGCAGTGAATGCAATGACTCCACAAACAGCTTGCATACAAAGCAGTACAGAACTTGCCCTGGAAAGCAGAAATTATGATAAAAAGATCCTCATCCAAATTAGTGCTGCTGCACTTACTGCTACTCAAACGAAACAGAAAAGAGTAAATAGTGTCCTTGAACAACAGTGAAACTTATCTCCTAATAGAGTTGCCTATCCCCAACTGCAAAGGACAGACACGAATATGTTTATCAGGATTGCAACTTCACAGTGCAGGCTTTGTTGAATTCATCACAGTAATAAGTGAAACAGAAGCAAACAAATGGGCACATACACAGGCTTGAAGCTGCCTACTAAAACTGTCAGTTCTCATCTTAATTAAGCATAATAAATCGAACCTGCTACAAAGCAGAGTCATATTGCTAGAATCTGCAAGAATCTGTTTTCAGATAAATACTATTACAGTAGTTGAAGTTCTGGCTTGAAATTCTTACAAACACATTTTATATGGTTAATAAAATATTTGTGTTTTGTTCTCTGCAATCTTAGAATTTTTTTCCATTAAAAAAGTATAAAATGTTCAATAGGATCCGTCTTTTCTACCATAATACTTTGCATTGGCAATTACAAAGTGAAAATAACAGCAGAAGCAAATGATTTGCAGATCTTACTTTTCCAAATTCTTAATCTGTACTTTAATAATCCAATACATTTAAGGCAAGCCATCTACTAATTTTCCTCCTTTTAAGGTTACCTACCAATTATATTACTTTGTCTCTATACATATATATGCTAAGAACAAGAAAGCTACAGAAATAAAATAAACACAATACTTATAATGACCATACCTAGTAATAAGAACCGCATTATCATGGTGGGCAATCCCATTTTCTGGAATGGTGTTTCCATCACTTTGGTGGGAGAGAATGGATTTCTGCCACTTACAGAAGCTATCGAGGGACTTGTCTGCATGGTGGTTTATCTCCAAGTTTGGCTGCAATACAACATGCATACCAGAAATGTTCCAAACAAATTACTAAGGTCAGTTGTTAAGCCTTTCGAAAACTAAAATGGGACTATAATTAGAAGCAGTGGTTTCTAGGAATAAATTCTTCTTGCCAAATTTTGTCTCTGTAAAATCTGACCCCAAGTTCAGCTGTGTATTACTGAACTGTCATTCTTTCTGCTCCAATTTTAATAATCATTATGTCAATACAAAAAAAAATCAAAATACAGATCTAAAAATAAAACTGACATCCCCAAAGCTGTAATAATATTCACCTGAAGTAAGAAAAGATATCTTTGAGATGATACATGAGGAATATTCCTTTGAACTGCTTAATCTTGATTAAAGCAGTGAAAAATTACATGATAGGTTTTGTAATCAGAGGCAGCCACTTCAAGCAACAATCGAATGAACACTATATTACACAATAATGCAACCTGGACTTCAGAAGTATAAAGCTCAGTGCAACAGCTCTTACCTGATCTTCAGTGAGGACAATCAAACGTGTCACTATAATATTCACAACGTTTCCTAGACTGGAATCACGATAAAGTTTGGCAACCTGACCTCCAGAAAATAAGAAAAGACACAAAGTCAGACAAGAAACACTACTGGCTTCCTAAATGGTTAAAAGTTAACCCAATTTCCTTAATTAATGTCATTCGATAATTCTAATTATCATCATCACTAAATAAGAGTTAATTTTTATCAAAAAATGTCCATTCAGTTAAAAGAACTTCTCAAGTCACACTTTTAAATCAAAATTGTTTATACCTGTTATAAACTGTTAGACCGGTTCCATAATTCATCCAGCACAATAAGTATTTAGAGTGTTGACATAAGCAGAATAGAATTGTATAATCTGAATGTAATTTGAATTCAAAATTAAAGACAACAATTTAAAAGTGATCACTTCTTGACAGAAAAAGTACTGCATTTTTCCCATAATGCCAAGACTTTTCAATATTTTAACTATTAACTCCTGCAAGCTAATACTATAATAATAATAATATTAAAGCATTACTCATGGCAATAAATAAATACTTGAAAAGTCCTTTATCATTTCAGTACATGCATATTGATATGAGCACAGAGAAGGATGAAACTTACAATATTCATTACACTCAAAATGTAGTGTTCAATGTCTTTGCGACCATGGTATCCCACCATCATTTTGTCTGCTACTACCAGTGTTTCCACAAACCGTTCAAGGCTTACAGATCTCTTCTGTCGACTATGACTACTCAGTGTGTCATTGACTGGAAGTGAAGTTGGAAAAGCAGATGCATCACTCATCCACCAAGGTTTGCCACTTCTTGTGAGGTCTTCTAGGAATCAAAACAATTGAACACTTCAGAGGTGTCAGTATTAAAAACGCATTCAAATACAGCCGCTTTATGTTGAGATTACCATCTTCAAGGTTCTGAAAAGAAGTCTTTCTTGAGACAAAGAAAAATTACATTTTTTAATTTTTGTTTTTAAATAACTTATATAATAGAGAGCCAACTTTTGAGCTTCAATATTCTTAACTCTCCTTAACTTGAACTAGGATGATAAATTATCAATCTTCTCTTAACAGGTCTGGTTCTGCACATTTAACTTAATACTAAAGATTAGTTACAATTAACCACAAGCACACTTCAGAATTTTAAAAATAAGAACAAGACAGCTCTAACATTTGGAAAAAAATTACTACAAACCAAAAATTCAACATTAAACTTATGAAAATTTACATTTCTTACAGTATTTCCTTAATAAGGAATTAAAAAAGCTGAGAAGGTACCAAAACAGCTTTTTTCCCTCCTGTGACAGTCAGTCATTTTTAGGCCATTATGCTTACACACCTATCAGTTTTCAGGCCAAACAGATCAATTTCCTATTCAGAAGGCTAGCAGATTACATTTTATCTATCTTGTAGATTAACTATAATGGGAAGTTTTAAATGAGCTGGCATGGGATAATTGATGTAGTTATTTTAACACTAATTTTAGTTCAAACATTCGATTCTTGCTTTTCCTTCAGGTAAATATACAGAAAAAATATTTCTTGCATGCAAGGGATTATTAAAAATACCAAGAGTTGTAACTATCAGCAAAACAAACCCTATAAACTTGTTTGAATTTGAATTCCTGTCCTCAGTACAAACTTGAATCCATCCTTACCTGCAAAACTGGCTTTATTGGTGTGTATTAAATACCCCTTTTCCACAAGGGTCAACACAGATCTCCAGTTAGAGATAATAATATAGCAAAGCATATTATTAGTCTGGTCTTATCTAAGTAGGATTTCAAAATATCTGAATCCTAAATATCTGATTTTTTGCTAGTTACAAAGGAGCACAAGAACATTAAAAATTAGACACATTTAAAATTGTCTGAACTAGACTGCTTAAGTGAGAAAATTCTGAGATGCAGCCTTACATCAACTAAAACAAGATCAGCTAACGATGAGTTGAGATAGAACCAGTACCCCCCACGAAAAAAAGCACACTATTTTCAAAGAGCAATAACTACACCACAAGGAATGTATGTTCAGGTCAAAACCAGGAATACAAAGCTTCCGTCTTCCCACTGTTGAAGTATTTCGTAACTTTTGAGGGCACAGTGTTGGCTGTAAAAGCTGCATTTTTTAGAAAAGTCAAAAAATGAAAATAAATTAAAGTTGAAAAATGGTCAGTAACAAAACTGTCCTCATTCTGCAATGGGTATAAACCATTCTAAAAAAAAACTTTACCAAGTATTAAAGCCCGTTGTGGATTCTAGAATGACTATTAAGCTTTTTCCTGTCCTTTCATTTTTAGTGTAGAAAATTAAAAGCTGCTTTAATTGATCAAACATCTTCATCTCACTTAAGCAGTGACTTAGAAATGTCTGGAATTTTCTCTGACAGCTTCTGTAAGAAAATTTTTTAAAATTCACTCTATTTTTTAATAACACATGCTGATGTTTCTGATGCCCTTGGAGTGTGAGTATTTTAGAAATGCAACACTGCTTTCACATTAATTCATAATCTTTCCCTCAAAGATCCAAATCTATTCTAAACACTTGAAAACCAATGACCTCATGCAGAAAACTTTCAGAGAAAAAAAAGATTATTTTGGATTCATCTTGATAGTATCTTTCAAACAAAGGTCTCAGAAGACTTCACAAAAATAATCAATTCTCATTTGCTTATCCAGAGGAGAAGCTTAGGCTTCAGCTGGTCTCAAATTAAAGAGAAAGCTGGAAACAATCCTTGCACTTCAGGATTTATTAGTGCTTATGCTGCTTTACTCTAAAAGCACTAAATAATGTTAATTAAATTCTTCAAAAACTTAAAACAGAAAAACAAAATTAGTTACTTGGTAAGTTATATCATTTTTCCACCCTTTCTGTAGGTTAAAAAAAGAAAAAAATTAAAATTCATTAATATCAGACATAGTTATTGGGAAGTAAAAAAGGCAAAACCAGGAAAGACAAAGCAAAAATAAACCAGAGAAAAACACTGTAATTAACCCCCAAATAATTAGTGCAAAAGTATAAAATTAGGTTTTAAACTGTAACTGAAAAGGAATCCAAATCCACATAGAGATGGTTTTCCTAAGTCAGCCCTCTAAAGATATTGGGTGGGGGTCAAGGTGGAGAGAAAGAAGCACAATCACAAAAAGATCTCAAAATGCAATAGTGAACTACTCATGCAAGATGCAACCATGACAATATTTTGAAGCGAAAGATTATGCTGCTTTTTTCTAAATATTTTAGCACCATTATTTCATGCATCTAACAAGCTTTTATTTAATTTTAGAATACACTAACTGTAGAGTCTGGCATGAGTGTAACCACTACATAAATCAGCATATAGTAGAGCTATCTGGAAATAATCTGCCACTCTGCAGCTTTCTTATGTCAACTCTTGTTGTTTTCTCAATCCTATCCACACACAACATTCTGCAAGATAATCCAGTGGCCTCAAACCCCACTGAGGCAACTGAATTCCACTGAGGAATTTCGCAGTGGACAACTTCTTACCAAGGCCTTAACGATTTCAGCTGTTTTAAATAAAACAGTTTACCTGGTGACAATACACACAATCTATTCCATGTTCCTATCTGAATGTCCTTGCCTCCCCAATTTTTCTCCTGTATTAGCTACCATAATGCTACCATCTACTATGAAGTAGTCCATCACTTACTCATCCCAACCAATTCCAATCGTCGTTTCACCAAATTCTGTATCCCACTTTCTATCAATTATTGTAATTTTTCTCAGGAAGGTCAGAAACAACACTACCCTTGTCTCTATCAACATTTCAGAAGCCTGACCACTTCTCTGGTAAGAGAAGTGGTACACAATAAATTTAGGTCTAGGTTACAGTAGGGCAAACTTGACAGAGAGTGAATAGTGGTACTGCTACTCAAGCAGACCCCTCCTTGAATCCAGTACTGGGAAAACTGTTCTAAAGGTAAAGCTAAAATCAGTCTCCAGACAAAATAAATGATATTCTGCGAAAAGGCAGTTAAAGCTTTGTTACAACTGCATTTTAAAGCACAAAACTGGACTGCCGAAAAGTTCCCAAACCAGACAAATTCAGTGAAGATGACTGTATACCTGGTTTTAATCCTAGGGTGCGAAAGCTGCAAAACTGAAAATTAATACTGCATTTTAGTTTTTAGCTATTTTAGATTTTAGATATTTGGGGATGCTCTGGATGCCATGTCCCTCTAGGATAAAGCTGCAACAGAATCACAGAATATGCTGGATGGGAAGGGACCCACAAGGATCACCAAGTCCAACTCTTAGCCCTGCACAGGACAGCTCCAAGAGTTACACCAGGTGCCTCAGAGTATCATTCAAATGCTTCTTGAATTCTGTCAGGCTTGGTGCTGTAACCACTTTCCTAGGGGCCTATTCCAGTGCCCAACTACCGCCTGGGTGAAGCACTCTTTCTAATATCCAAGCTAAACCTTCAGGCCATTCCCTCAGGTCTTGTAACTGGTCACGAGAGAGAAGAAATCAATGTCTGTCCCTCCTATTCTCCTCATGAGGAAGCTGCAGACTGCACTGAGGTCTCCCCTCAGTCTCCTCTTCTCCAGGCTGAACACACCAAGTCACCTCAGCTGCTCCTCATAAGGTTTCCCCTCAAAGCCCTTCACCATTGTTGTTGCTCTCCTTTGGATGCTCTCTAACAGCTTCATATGTTTCTATTTTCTGCAGCCCCAAACTGCACACAATATTCAAGGTGAGGCCACACCAGTGCAGAGCAGAGCTGAGTGGGACAATCCCCTCCCTCAACTGGCTGGCAATGCTTTGCCTGATGCCCCCCAGGACACAGTTGGCCCTCCTGGCTGCCAGGGTACTGACTCATATTCAACTTGCCATCAGCCAGGACCCCTCAGGTCTCTTTGCAGGCACTGTTTTCCAGCATCTAGTTCCCCAATCTATATAGGAACATCTGGGCTTGCCCCATTCCAGGTGCAGAATCCAGCGTTTTCCCTTGTTGAACTTCATATGGTTGGTAACTGCCCAGTCCCCCGATTTGTTGTGGTCTCTTTGCAGGGCCTCCCTGCATTCAAGAGAGGCAACAGCTCTTGCCAGTTTTGGATCACCTGCAAACTTGCTTAGTATCCCTTCCAGTCCTGTGTCCCAGTAATTTATGAAGATGTTGAAGANTCTTCTCTATAACTTTACCAGGCACTGAAGTGAGACTGACAGGCCTGTAGTTTCCAGAGTCATCCTTCTTGCCCTTCTTGAAAATCGGGACAACTATCCCATCAGGGCCCATAGATTTGTAGGGATCCAGCTGGAGCAGCAGGTCCCACACAATTTCAGGGTTGATTGCAAGTTGATCATTCTCACAGTCATGATCCTCAAGCTCAGGACACTGAGACCCTTGGTCCATCATCCATGTTGAAGACAGAGGCACAGAAAGCATTAAACACCTCTGCCTTGTCTCTGTCCCTGTTTGTGAGGCGACCATTGTCATCCTGTAATGAGCTAGTGATACTTCTATACTGCCAACTGCCATTAATATAGTTGAAAAAACTCTTTTTATTGCACCTCACATTTCTGGCCAGCTTCAACTTCAGTTGAGCTTTGGCAGCACTCAGAAAATAAGTTTAAAAGGTTTTGGTACCCATGTGAGTAAAACATGTCATCTGGAAAAGTAAGACCTTGCAGTCTTGGAGGAGAGCAAATTTTTTTAGACATTTTCATGAGGTAGAAATAGTATATAGAACAACAAGAAAAGGAGAAACTGAGATGAATGAGCATCATATTTGGCTTGTAAAAAGCAGTGCTTTAGTATTCCACTAATTAGGGACTTTGGGACACAAAGACCAAGAAGTGCACAGGAGCTTCCAAGAACAAAAGCATCATCAAATATATAAAGGAATAAAGGCTGAATATTACACCAAGGTTTATAAAAAAAATGCATGCAAGATCAACCTATAATCCATGTGACAGATAACACCAGAAATATCTAAATACAAAACTAGCTGCTACTGCTTCATGATTTGAAGGAGAACGACATCTATGCATTAGTCTAGAAGACAAGATCTGACAGAAGCCAACATTCTTTCTTTTTCAAGGGATATAATAATGGTAAAACTTGCATCTTCCTGTATTTCAGAACCCATCCACCTACTTCAAGAGGCTTAAGGGATAATTCTCTCTACAAAATGCAAATATATTAGTGCCCTTATTTTACAATCAGTCAGCAGGCAGTAACAGTTAAGAGACTTGTTTTGTAACATTAGAAGCACACAGATTGAATAATGCTTCCAAACTAAACCAGAAATTACATACATGAAATCTGACATTCCGCAAACAGATTTAACTGAAACCCTCAGAAAAACTGTCTCCCAAGACTGGGGGTTTGTAGACAATCTGTACTGTAAGCTTAGTCAGCTGGTGCCAATAAACATTCTCAGCTCCAGAAGAAGCTGAATAAAGTTCATATCAATGAACAGTGATATCATTTTAAGATTAGTAATTGTCTGTCTACCCTGTGCACTGATTCTCATGGAATACAACCATTCAGGACTAAACTCTTAAGAACAAGATATTACTGAAATATAAACAAATGCAAAGTTAGAACATTTTTGTAGTATGTTAAAAACCCATTACTTCTGTGCTCTAAAATAACTTGTCATATTTACTCCATGCTGTCTTCAAGAAGTTAGTTTTCAGCTTCAGTTTAAGCAAATGAAAATCATGTCAGAGTACCTGAAAAGTGTATCTGTAGAAGTTAAAACTACTTTACAGAGAAAACATCTCTCCATTAAAACTATACAATCCTACCATAAGGCACATGTAAATCACTTATTTGCCTATTAACCCACTGAACCAAAAAACAGTAGCAAAACACCATAAACAACCATAAACAAGAAAGATGTGGGCTCAGCTCCAAATGTATTGCTCATCATAATACTAACAAATTTATTGCACATGGAGTTTCTTCAAATAAGATGGAACACTTACTAAACATTGAGCTCTAACACGCAGTCACTCAATAATGCTTTCTAGTCAGGGAATCAAGTACATTTATAGCACATTTTGAGAAAGCCTGTGCTCATTACTACCGCTACACAACACGGGCATAAAACAAGACTTACTCCCATTGTCTCAGTTTTTGAAAGACACTATATTCTCAATCTGAATCTGAAAAAAACCCCAAAACTACTTTCCAATAAGACACACTACATAACCCAAAAGAAGGATTCCCACTGCTACACTCTCCACCATGTCTTAAATGTGAACCATGCAAGATGTCAAAATACATCTTAAGTTACAATATTTTTAAAGGAATGATACTCATTCTCCTTTACCTGAGACTCCACAGTGCCTGTGACCATAGAAGTGTTGCTGGTGCATAGTAGATTTTTTGTATATAACATGAGGATGACCATTCTCATAACTATAGTTACTAGAATCTTCTGTTATATTCCTTAAAGGCTCAATAAAATACTCGTCTTCTTCTGTAGCAATGACTCCATGCTTAAAGAAGAAAACAAGAATATAGAAACTTAAAAAAGACAATATAAAAGTCATATAAAAAGGTTAACTTTAAAAAACATTCTCTGTTAAGAAATCCACAACTAGAAGCCAACATATAAAATAGTGCATAAGCCAGCTCTCCTCTGCTGATTTTACTGTGCGTAGCAACAGGTGCCTATAAGCAACACAATGAGAAAAAAAAAAAATTATCATTGTCATATTTCTGGAGTTCTTTTTCTTTTTTTTTTGGTAGATGTAATGAGAAAGCAAGAAGCAAACATTCTCAATATATGACAAATAATCTTTTCACAGAGATGTTCCAAAACTACAAGATTCATATCCACACTAAGCCAAAATGGCATTGCTGTAATGGCGACACCAATATCCCTCTGTGATGCCACACTGCTAGATGCTTAAAGCCAAATACTCCATCAAAGACAAACAACATGAAGGAATAATTTCAGAACACATATTCGAAGAAACCATCCACTATTTCATATCTAGATGCTTAATGCAAAACCTGAGCTAATTAATAAAAGTCAAACTATTTATGTTATGATACACTGTATTTATTCCTCAACAGGTCTTGCCACAAATCTAGCATATAAGAGTTGTTGCACACTGTGCACTAGACCTCATTCCCCATAAAAAAATGAACAGTTTTGCATCATACTGTAGTGCAGAATAGTAGATATTCTATTCCCATAACTTTCACATTTGTGAACCCAGCTTCTTCCAAACAGGAAGGAGTTTATGGAAGAAAGGGGAGATTTCAGGCCAACTATGCAATTTCCTGAACCTTCAGCAATTAAAATTGAATTTTAGCAGAAAATCCAGGTTTGGGATCCTTTTGGATATAGAATTATTGGGGAATAAGCCCTGACAGACTTCTACACGTATGTGCTAAATAAAAAATTCTGATACCTGTACGTAGGAAATTCTGAATGCATGAACTTTCTACACAGGGAGAAAGAGCTATTCTTCAGAGAGAAGCCTGGGAGAAGGAACTTCTGCATTCATATCCTGACCTGATGAATCACAAATTTCTACCACACCTTTGATCTGTAAAGCAAGTACTTCTCATGAGCCTTTTTTAAACCATATCATCAGATATCAGACCACTTGTTCCAAGTTTTCTAAGATCAGAGCTTGCCTTTGTACTCCTGGTCAAAGCTCTTGTCCTATTACTGTTGAGTACATTATCAAATGCCTGCTGTTCTTCACTCCTAAGACAAGTAACAATGCAAAATTTACAAAATAAAAAATCCTGTGTAACACATCAGAAAGAAGTGTTTTCCAAATAGAACTGTACTATAAATTGTGAAAACATATGTATGAACAGACTGCAGATTCCAATTACGCATTCCTTACGCCGTCACTGTAACAGTAAGTGCTCCTCTTCAGGGGCATTTTTCATTACAAACTGAATTATTGACTCAAAAAAAAGGTAACATCAGGCTCTGTATTCACCTAGAAGATGCCAGTACCAAATTCCTCTCACAATGTCTTCTTGTTACTTGGAGTTTAAGAATTTATTAGAAAATAAATCATTTACTTGGTATACTGCTGCTTAAATAGTATTGAAAATATAAACCAAATTGTAACTGGGTTTGCCAGATGTGCAGAAAGAACCTTGACAGTCTGGACTGCATCCAGTCTGGATGTCAGACATCTGAGTTCAAGTGAATTCTGAGCCATTATAAACTCTGATATTATATTGCCACAGGAAGAGAGTCCTGCAGAGTGGTTCTGGTCAACACCATGAAGCTGTCCACTTCATGCCAAGCTGCAGGAGACAGAGGTACCATCCAGCCTGATTAATAAATAGTGGGAATTATACAGTTATATCCAAAACAACATTCTAAACACCAGTTTTGGCTTATAATCCACTGTTTCAGCAAAACAAAATTTCCATTGAAAAAGGAGATTGAAATAGTGCCCTTTTAAAGCATTAAAATGAATTTTCCTTTTTTGTTTTGCTATTGTATTATAACAGTTCATAAATTAAATTTCTGCTCCAAAGCATCAGAAATATCATTAAGACATAAGAAAGACCAGAAAAGTTTTTAACAAAATATCATGAATTTAAGAAACAAGCTGAATGCACCAATTAAGTTAGTATAAGGAACATTCCCAAGATTATTATCTAAAACAGATTGTTTGAGGTCCTGTGTTATTTAATACCACTACAGAGTGCCAACTCTTGCTAACATATATACGGTCTGGTTCCAGCAGTTTGACATGCTCAGACAAATTTGTGAATCCACATGGATTCACAAGGAGTTCCCTTAACTTGTGAAAATGAATTCTTTTTTGTCAGGCTGTCCAGTGGGGACCTTGAGGTCCATCACCTGCAGAAGGAAATCGAATTATGGAGGACAAATGAGCGCATGCCTTCACACAGTACTACTGTTTCACAATTTTTCCATACCTTGAACCTTTCTAGATTTTGAAAGCAGATCCATTTTTAACATAAAGCAGCAGCAACAGAAACTTCTAAAAATGTGTCAGTGTTGTTCAGTATGTAAACAGCTGGGTATACACTTCAGTGTGGTTTTACGACTAAGGAAAAAGATTGCAGTTGCTTACTGTGTTATCAAAGATGAGAAAAATAGTGATCTGGCCTGAGATGCCACATCATAGAATCTAACAAGACAAAACTAGGACAGGGACAGCGTGTATTAAATTTTCTGAATACTAGGGCTATACTGCAAAAACATATGAGTACCAAAGATAGCCCTAGAGACACTGATAAAGACTACTAAATCCTTTTTATTATTTTTTTAATATTAATAAATTATACATTAGGTATTATTTTACATAAAACTCAAAAATACCATAGCATACACAATTTATAATATATATATAAATTATGCCTTTTTAGAATAAAAACAGCCATCAAATTAGCTAACTCAAGAAAAATATGAATAATTTAAACATACATGTATCTAGGAATACATGAAGCAATCATTAAGTCTTCCAGTAAAACAGTTGCTCCTTTAACCAAGTAAGATCATGCTTTTAAGTCACACTTGCCTACCTGTGCTTTCTTTTATCATTTCTATTTGGATGGAGAGAACTGTGCTACACAGCACAAATGTTACACAGTGCATGGAACTTCACATTTCATGGAAATACTGAACCTTTTACATTAAACATTTACTTGGGACCAGAGTAGCCTCAAAATATTTCCCACTACTGATCTTTTCAGCTCAAA
The DNA here is from genome assembly GCA_013397135.1 of Pachyramphus minor. NCBI lineage: Eukaryota > Metazoa > Chordata > Aves > Passeriformes > Tyrannidae > Pachyramphus > Pachyramphus minor. The sequence continues at coordinate 90,859 of VYXB01002810.1, forward strand.
ATGACAAAATTCTCTACTGTGTAAAACTTGTTTGAGCATTCAGTTAACACCTTTGACACCTGGTAGATGACAAAGGCGGGCCAGAATGCCAAAATTTGGGGATTTGCTTAATTCCACTGCTATAGGCTCCAAAGCTTCTTTGAGCCTCGCTCCTCTCAGAACCAGGCAAACTTCATTCCCTTGAGGTAAAGTTCTTTTCTGTTTAGCCAGTCCACCACCATTTCTTCTCTTTGGTATGACATACTGAAGGGCAGGTCCTGTCTGACCAACCTGCTCTCCTTCTATGATCAGGTGACCCATCTGGTGGCTGTGGATGTGGTCTATCTGGACTTCAGCAAATCCTTTGACACTGTCTCCCACAGCATACTTCTGGAAAAGCTGGCAGCCCATGGCTTGGACAGGGGCTCTCTGTGCTGGGTTACGAACTGGCTGCGGGGCTGGGCCCAGAGAGTGACAGTGAACAGTGCTGCATCCAGCTGGCAGCCGGTCACTAGTGGTGTCCCCCAGGGATCAGTGTTAGGTCCAGTTCTGTTTAATATCTTTATCGATGACCTGGATGAGGGGATTGAGTCCACCATCAGCAAATTTGCAGATGACAC
>VYXB01002810.1:91731-102423 GCA_013397135.1 Pachyramphus minor
CTGAGGAAGCCGGGGTTGTTTAGCCTGGAGAAGAGGGGGCTCTCTCAGGAGAGACCTCATCACTCTCTACAACTATTTGAAAGAAGGTTGTAGCCAGGTGGGGGGTGGTCTCTTCTCCCAGGCAGCTATCAGTAAGACAAGAGGGCATGGTCTTAAGCTCTGCCAGGGGAGGTTTAGGTTAGATATTAGAAAGAAATTCTTTACAGAGAGGGTAATCAGGCATTGGAATGGGCTGGCCAGGGAAGTAGTGGATTCTCCGTCCCTGGAGGTTTTTAAGATGAGGCTGGATGCGGCACATAGTGCCATGGTGTAGTAACCACAGTGGTAGTGGATCAAGGGTTGGACTTGATGATCTCAGAGGTCCTTTCCAACTGGGTTGATTCTATGCTTCTGTGATACTCAGCTTAGATGATGCCTCAGTCTTGTTGCCTTGTACCCAAGAGCTGGTCGTTGCAGGCTCGTTTATGGTACAACCAAACCTGCAATCCATCCACAAATGTAGCATCCACTACAGTAAATACGAGTTTGGAAGGCCAGGAAGCCTGCCAGACAAAACCTTCAATTTCCTCTTATGACTGCTCACTGGATTATAGAGCTTTCCTCACAACTTCAGTATCATTTATAGCATAATCAGGCACCAGCAGGTGGAAACTGCTGTACTGAAATTTCAGTAAGTAGCAGCCTGTAATTCTGGGGCACTTGGTAATGAGATATATAGATGGAGAGGCTGAAAACAAGAAACAAGAGAGGAATGAACTGACTGCTTGTCACATTTATTATAATGAAACTGAAAGCCCTCCTTACACTTACCAAACACAAGTGTTCTTCAAAGTCATACAATGTACGTTAATTAAATCATGTTCTCAGGTGACCATTCTGCATAACTAAACAGAGCAACTCAAAATATTCAATAAGAGGAAGAAATTTGACCTATTTGTCAACAGTGAAGCTCAACAGAACAACTGGAGTAAATGTAATGCATAAATTTTGCTGGTGAGCAACACTCACTGTTAAAAATTACTACTTGTTTTAAAATTAAAACAACTGGCTTTGATAGAGATGTTAATCAATGACTATTAAATTATGACTGGCAGCGACTTAGAGAACAAAAATCAAACTAGAAAATATGCCAAATGCCTTAAGCATGACACATTCTGAAATATCAGTAATTCTAAAACAATATTGTCTTCAGTATTCACTACCAATTGCTTCATGAAACACATTCTAACCAGCAGCTGCATAATAAAATATTCGTCAGTAGGAATCATCAATTAAAAATAACTTTGTGATGGATTTATCTGAATGGAGTGGTAACTCCCATAGACAGTGCTCTGGAAGATCGTGGCAACACTGGATGAGTTTCTGTATAGTAGACAATGATACTAACTCAAGCCTACTGTTGCATCCTTCTGCGGGATTCCAGACTCTCTGAGAAAGATTTCATGTGTCACCCCTGCTGCTTCTTCTGCAGCATGACTGGAGTCTCATGTGCTTGTGACCAGGCCTTCCCAGGAGATGCAATGGACATCTGCTATTTGCAGTCACAAGCAAAGAGGCATGACCTCAGAGAACTTGAGCGCCAGTCATGGTGTGTCTAGAGACCGGATTAAGGCTGCCTTAAATCCAAAAAACATGCATAAGAGCTCATAACAACCACAATCACTGAAAATGATGACTTAACTGGGAAACGCTCAGTTAACTGAGTTAACTCAAGTTAACTTACAGATACTAAGTTAACATACTGACACCTAGAACCACAGGCAGCTTCACTCCAGCAGAGCAGCTAGGCTGAGGGCAAAGAGAAAACATGCAGCAGTGGAAATGCTAAATGTCACCTCAGGGTGTAGGACACAGAAGAAACGACAAAAAAAAAAAAAAAAGATTCTTCTTCACCACAACATCTTCCATGCTTCTTTGAAGAAAAGAAGTGCCATGAGGAGAAAGAGATGGGCAAAGACAACTGGAAAACATGGACTTTTTTTTTGCTTCATCCCACTCCTGTTTTCCTAATATGAAAGGAAAACAAGAATCAGCTAAGTCAAGGGCAGGCATTCTTGGCTCACTCCCTTAGCCAAGGTCAAAGAGGAACTGAAATGCGATCACCATGACACTTACTGCAGGCTCCAGGGGGGCCAACTAGTCTACGCATCAAGTAGCAGAAACTCTAGAGATAAAAAGGCTCGCAGCCTCTTTTAAAGAAATGAGTCCTGAAAGAAGGGATTTGGTCTCCATAGTATTTTTAGCTGAAAAGAACTCAAAAGCAAAGATTGAGTACATTAGTTAAAGAGTTTAAATAACTGTGACCAGAAAAAAAAGTTATTACATGGTAACTGCAACCAAAGTGAAAACTATACTACATTCAGACCTATCCGCTGCAAGTCTGCATCAACCAAATTATGATACCACACCCAATGGAACACCATTTTAACTATATTTCTTTGAAAGTGTTCATTTAGCTATGGAAATCCCCATTAAATTATTTTTCCTCAAGAGTACTCCGAAATGTTAAACGAGACTGTACCAGGGTTACCAAAAGTAGATGGGTGTAATGCCTATCTAGGTATGAAGTAGCTAGCTTTTGTTTGAAAATAATATCCCAAGAGGCATTATTCAATAGCACTTTCAAGGACAAACAGGAATTAGTTTAGCAAGTCTGTGTAATTTTTTTTCCCCTTAACAATTACTTAGATCTGTCTATTTCTAGCAGAAGATTGACCAGCATTCTACTAATAAAAACCACAATGAGTAACCATAACATATATGCATATTTCTGCTACAGAAAACACTGGCTCTTGATTTAGTATTTCATAGTCATGCTCTTCTATTTTAGTATTGTTACTCAATAGTCTGCTTTTTTACTTTTTTTGCATTTGTTTTCTATACTTTTTTTCCCATGCAGGTCCTATTGTCATGTGATCAAAAGGTCACCACTAAAAGAAAAGATGAGAATAAATGAGATAAGAATTTCTAATCCTACTTTTAAATGCAAAAGTTTAAAATTTGTGAATGAAAAAAGTTAAATAATTACTTTCTGATGCTGGTATTTGCTGAAGATCAATTTTTCTCATCATGCTTTGAATTTTTAACAATGATGACTTTTACATCAATAAATTTCTCTTCTGTTATTTACCCAGAGTTTCTAAACCCAAATTCTCAAAGATGTTCAGTTCCATCAATGTCTCTCTGTAGAGATTCAGCATCCTGGAGGATCCACTGCTTCCTCCTCCTACTGTAAACACTGAACAGTTGCCTGCTAAATGACTAGAGAATTGGGTCTTAGCACTTACATTAAGCTTGAAAAACTGACGACTACTTTTCTCCAGGACCTAGTTCAGGTTTTAGGGTTTTTCTGCACATTTCTGTCTGCTTGCTTTCCACAGAGACTCAAAAAACTGAATGATATGACAATTAAATTCTTCTTCTGCAATTTAAAAGGGACAAGCACACTATTATACTAGAACACGTAATATGGACTTACCAGACCATTGCAGTTACTTAGGGCCACTTTAGTTGTACTGTGCCAGTCTTGCAAATATCCTGTATAATGACAGTGGTCTAAGAAATCATGCTTCCATTGCGGTCCATCTTTCCCCCAGTACTCTACTGTAAAATGTCTGGACACCAAATCTGTGTTGAGAGTCAGGTTTAAATGAAAGTGCTTGCCATAGGCAGAAAGTTTAAAAAATAATTTAGATGCTGCCAGTTCTTTGTCATAAGGGTCTGCGCTCCTTCTCCTTCTTGAAGGTTTTGCATTTTTCACAGTAAAGCTGAGGAAGGCTCCATTTTGATCAACCCTTATTGGGATTGTTAGCTGGTAGTGTTCAAGGTAAGACAGGAATTCCTCTTTGTAAACAGTCACAAGGTAAGGCAGTCCAGAGAGTAACCATAGAAGAGAAAAATACAACAGGAAACAAGAAGTAGTAGCATAAACATAAACCATATTTGGGTAAACTTCATCACTCTCATTAACAAAAGTAATTTTCAGGTAAATACACAGTGTACTATTTTACTAAATAAAACATTGTTTTCTTTGTAAGTCAAGAAAACATGTTCAGTTTCCTATTAATTTGATCATCACTGCAGACATGAATGTTTTCAATACATATCTTTTTCTATTTATCAAAAATATGTAAACATTTGGGCCTGCATTCTAACTTTAAAAGGACTTATTTTTCCCACAGACACAATTCAAAGACAAAAGCTGTTAAATCCACTTGCAAGAATATAAACAGTATTAAAGAAAACTATGATACTGTAAAAACAAAATTAGATTCTTTCTTCCTAGTCTAAAAACAAGTTAATGTTATCACGGCAAGTCTCATCAAGTACAAGATTTTACTAGATTTAATTTGCAAGGCTTTCCTACACTTAAAAGTAGACAGAAAGAAATTAGAGGGAAATTTAATCTGCATGACAATGAATCATGAAAAACTGAGAGCAGAACCCACATCATCTCATACTACACAAATACAATGCAAAAGCAGATGCGTCTTGCTAGCTACAGAGATCGGCCCCCTACCTTGAGAACTGTATGAAAGCCTGTTGTCACTGTGAAATTCCGATGAAACCATGACTAGGCTCAAAATCCATGTCCACGTCTTCCTAAAAATTTCCATAATTTAGAAAAACAGAAAGCTCGTCTTTTTTCTTTCTCCTTGGAGAGCTACCTGTTTGCTACAGAGTTAACTCCACTCCAGAATTGCACCATAACAGTATTTTATACTACTTCCAAACTGACTATAGGATGCTCCACCTTTTGACAGGTACTTTCTTCTATATCTGCAGTCATTTTCTCAATTCAAAAATAAGTATTCGTAAGTTTCCTTAAGATATGGGTAAAATGTTAGACTGGATAGTTACTGAATTTGCTCCATTTCTTTTCCTGAAAAACAAAAGAAAATGAGTCAAGGCAAATCCTTTCTACTGAAACAGATCTATGCTGCAAGACACTAAACCATCATACTGAACTACACAAGGCAACATTTTGAAATAATGTTCACCCAGTATCAATTTTATGGTCCAATATCACAATCTTACCAAAAAAATGAGGAACCATTTGTTCATTTACCAGCAGATCCATACAGCATATGATACACTTATCAACTTCATGTTACTTTTATAAATTCTTACACCTATTTAATGTTTCTTGTTGCTCAAATACTTTGTTCAGACTTCTTCCATGTATAATCAATGCTGTGCACTCATTGATTTCAGCACCTAATAACAGGTCCCAATAAACTGGTAGATAAAGGAAGACCCAGGAAAGAATCCAGAGTACAGTTATCTGATTCTCCTGTAGCATGTATTTTCTTATTATTTGAGCCAGGGTTCTGCTTATCCAGGCAGGTTTCTCATTCACTTAAATGGGAATCCTGCATATTAGAACACTAAAGAAAAAATTCAGTATCTGAAGCTATTTACCATACACATTCTAATTTGTCAAAAATGCTCTGTCTAGGTCTTAAGCACAGTTTGATGAAGCAGAATATATTTTTACCTTGGTTTTGCAGGTCACAAGACCAAGCAATTAACATGATACCTGCCTTTTCTCTTTTTTTCTTTTTTTTCTTTTTCTTTTTTTTTTTTTTCATGTAAAACACTATTGCAATAATAGTTAAAAACAGCTCTAGCTGCAGCCAAGGATTAAACAGAAGATCCATGCATTCAGCTAACAGTCCAGTATCACAGGATACCAAAACATGTGTTGTGTCAGCTGGTACTCATCAGTCCACTTAAGCACTTGCAGCACACCTATGCACAGAGCAAACTCTGCTGAGACAGACAATGAAGAAACAGAACACCTAAGAAAGGAAGCCTGTTTAAAAACCACTTTACAAAAGCATACAGAGTCACTTATACATGCACTAGATAAATTTGCCTTTCTAAAATTCTGGGAATTATTTACAACATTCATTCAGACAGGTAATACAGCTACAGCTAATGGATTATTTGCAAAGGTTCTATAAAGAGCTGTAACACATGCAGGATCACTCTTGAGGAGAAAAGACAACGCAGAAAGAACCATGTCTTGTCAGTACCACCTGGGGAGTCTTTCTGCTGTGCCTTTTGCAACCAGAGTTCTCTATCATGCATTGGTCTCTTTAGCCATCGGCGCGCCTGTAGCAAGTGTGGGTAGAGTCCTTCCCAAATCTTCGTTCACGAAGCCTAGCCATGATAAAGAGCTGTAGCATATAAACTTACAAAAAAAAAAAAAATCAACATCACCCAAATCCTATTTACCAACATTACAATGAATACTAGATAAATCCTTAGCCAATTTGAAAGACATCTAATTACTAACACATAAACGAGGTTAACGGGACCAATATCTACCTTTTCAAATATCTTTCAAGACAGCACACAGGATTTAATCAGGTTTGTAAAGAGAATAAAATATACTTTGCAAACATACTTTTTCCTTTCTGTTTTTTTTTTTCTAGGGAACGATAAGGATTTAGTGATGCCATTCACATATGGTAAGGCTTCAAAGCATATTAATAAAAAAACCTCTCTGTTTACATTGCCATTATTTGTTAGCTAATATTTAGTTACAGTTTTTAGATTTTTACAAGTTTTGAAGATACGTAATTAACCCCAGACTCTTCAGCTACACTAAATACTAAATACTAAAGTACACTAAATAATGTGCCTTACTTCTAATCTGAGAACATACAGTTTCAAATTCCTGTTGCTGAATCTTGCTTTATCCCTGACTGCTAATGAGCTGCTTTCCTTCTCCTTGTATGCACAGTTATAATCTGATACAAGCACCTCTTGACACCTCCTGATAAGCAACCCATTCTATTTGTATATTCTGTATAATCCAGTTTCCAGATGTCTTAATACTTCTGCAGTTTTTCTCTGTACCCTTTCCAATTACTCAACATCCCTTTTCATCTGCAGACCCAGAACTGGACACTGTAGTCCAGTAACGGCTCATTATTGCCATATATAGAGGTATTGTTGCCTTACAACTTTTACTTAGTCAAAATATCCTAACAGGGAGCTCATGTTCAGCCTGTTAGGCTGATAGTAAGTCATCCTAACATTAAGGTCTCCTGGAACTGCAGTACCTAAGGAGTAAGGTAGCTCAGAATACTGGACATAAATTAAGAGTGCCCATTATTTAGACACCAAAGGCCCACATGATAAACGCATGTTGGTCAACAGTGTCCAACAGTCACTCATGTCTACTGTACTTGCAGGGATCTCTGAAGCAGTCTCCATCATTTCAAGTTTCACACAAGACCAATTACACATTAAGCTCCTTACAATTACACTGTCTACAATCGCATTAAGATTCTTCCACATTAAGCTTTCTGGAAGTTTAAGCAGAATTTTTTACTTTTTCCTCAAAAGTATTTATTGCCAACTTAACCATTGATACAAACAGACTACACATAGAAATATTAATGTTCTGAATTATAGAGTAGTAATAGATGTGAAGGATAAAGCACTCAGATAACTCCAAGATACAGTACTTTCAGTATGACATTTGGTAGGAACCTCAAAGTATCCACTCTCTATACCCCTTTTTCTTTCCATTCTCCTATGCAGCATATACTCAGCATTCCATTGCAAACTGCTGTCAAGATGCAAAATTTGGTCAACACTAAGCTTACAAAAAGAAGTATTTCCTCTGTTTTGTGAACTACACTTTCGCCCACAAGTAAAGGTAGGTGTGGCTCCATATCCTGAACCACAACATAAAACCACAGCCCCTGTCTAATTGTAAGAGCTCTGCCAAGCAGCAAAGTACAAGATGTTTTCCAAAATCTAGAATGCCAGTGACAAAGCAGCTGCACACCACCGGCATTTCTGTGGACGTACTGATGATAACTGTGGCAGTCCTGTCACCAGTGTCATGAGGTGAAACTTGGCAAGGAGAAAAAAGGCTCCATAGTTTTTGGAGTACAAGTTTTAAGAGAGGTAGCGGAGGGAACTGGGGTGTTTAGGCTGGAGAAAAGGAGGTTGAGGGGTGACCTTATCACTGTCTACAACTACCTGAAAAGACTAGACAGTTGGAGAGTTGTAGACAGGTGGGCATCTTCTCCCAGGCAACCAGTGACAGAACAAGAGGACATAGCCTAAAGCTGCACCAGGGGAGATTTAGGACATCAGGAGTATTTTCTTCACAGGAATTATGATTACACATTGCAAGGGGCTGCCCAGGGAAGTGTTGGAGTCACTGTCCCTGGAGGTGTTTAAGGCAAAATAGGACACTTTGTGCCACGGTCTAGTGGACATGGTGGGGTTGGTCACAGGTTGCAGTCCATACCAGAGGTCTTTTCCAACCTGATCATGTGATAAAGCAGACTACGAGGAGGTGACTAACCAAACTGCTCAGAGCAGTCACCTTGGGACCTTCCATCAAAGCAAAGGTGCCTTGGGCTACTAAGGTACCCCTTAACCTGAAGGTAGCTCAAGTTTTAGAGCAGGGAAGCGTCCGACATCGCTGTCCCAAGAGCACCGCCACATCAGGGGCGTCCACCACACAACCGCCAGGCTCCGTCGCGCTTTGGCGACAGCAGCGCCGAGGCGGCCAGAAAACACACGACACCGCACCGTCGGATCACAGAGCCCAGACGGGGGTTACGTTTCGGGGCGCAGTCGGCGACAGCGACAAATGCGTCGAGTGCGAAAGAGACCGCAGCTTTGGCGGGCAGGACAGGAGGTTGATCCTCACGCCCCCGGCCCCCGTCGGTTCGGCCCCGCCGCCTTCCCGTCCTCTCCGGCCGGGCCGAGCGGGCGGCGGGAGCGCCGCGGTGAGGCGCGCGCAGGGGTGGCTGCCCGTGCCAGCTGTACAACTGGTTGCTAAGGAAATGGGGAGGGCGGCGGGAGGGTACGGGGTGGGGGACGGGCATCAATCACACAAATTCAATTACAGGTATCGGGGCTGGCCGTGAACAACATCGAAGGGTTTCAAAGAGCAGATTAGCCATGCCCCCGGGAGCTTCCCCAGGCGTAATCTGCGGCGCGGAGACTGCGCCGGGAAGAGCTCGGTGAAAACGAACGGGGAGCGAGTGGGCGGCGGGCTGTGGGACACATACAAAGGGAAAGGACGGATACGTCCTCTCTGGTAAGTGACCAGAAGCTGAGGCGCGACGGCTGAAAGTACTGCCGTCCGGGCCCCGGTGTACGAGGGGGCTGTCGCCGTATGAGCCCCCCCAGCCCCCGCCTGCCCCACGGCCCCCCGCCGGCCGTGCCCAAGGAGCAGCTGTCACTGCATCTTGCAAAAAAACCCACCTCCCGCCCACTACCCCAAAAAAAAGTCAACAGGTTAGAAAAAATACTTGGCTACACAAACAGCCCACTACATGCGCACATTATCTGTACACTTCTGCACAGAGAGTTAAAAAAACTACTACTGAAGGAAGATGGAGATCACCAGGCACACACCCCTCAAAGAAAATTCAGAAGGAAACAGAAGAAGAGCCTTCGTCCCTAGAGAGGCTGAAGGGAAGAGTCTGGTTGCTGTGGTGGAGCTGATCCTGAAGTTAACTTTCAGCAGCCCACTTCCAGACAGCAGCGCTGAATCTATTTGGATAAAACGCGTGTGACCCAGACACTTGGCGTTTGGCCCAAAAAAGTTGCACCGGCAGCCCAAATAAAAACAAGAGTCTGACTCTCTCCCGCTCTCTCTCTCTGCCTCTCCCTTCTTTCTTGTACAACAGTGAAAGAAAGTAGCAAAGACAAAATCCGCACAGACATCACCGAGGAGCGAGAGCCCACTTACCAGCTCCCATCAAACGAAGTGCCTTTGAACCCCGGGCCACTGAAAAGGCAGACACACACCAACAAACATGAGCGTGCAGGGTTAAGAGTCTGGCAAATCCCAAGCGGCTCGAAGTAAATCAAAACCACACGCTTCCACCTTCCTGATGAGACCGGCGAGAGCCCGACCATCCCCGCCAGCATCGGCTGCGGGACGGCGGCCGCGACGACCTCCGAACCCCGACACAAAGTGTGCACTTGTCTGACCGCGGCACGGACACCGCCGGACACGAAACGGCCGGGAGCGGGGCTTCCTCAGCTCCGCAGCAGTCCGGAACAGCCCTGGGTTGTCGCTGGGGTTTGGGGGCTGCTTTAATTATCATCTGTTTTTTGGTTTTGTTTTGATAGTTTTTCCTTTCCTCCCTCTACCAATGACTTACTACTAAAAGTATTTTTAAAAGTCTAAAAAAAAAAAAAGTGCACTATTCGAGATCGTACTTCATCACTCACGTCTCTTATCGGTTCAATAATCCTCGCATCCCCTTCCCCCATCCTTAAAGTTTCTTTCCGAAATTACTCCAAATGCACTTCGCCTAACGCAATACAAACCTCTCCCCGCTCCCCAAAGCCCTGGACGCACCATTATTCGGGACACAAGAAAAGCAAAAAGTTTCATTGAATAGCGTGAAATCTTCCTTACCGTTTTCATCTTCAATTTCTGATATAAAGTAAGTTTCAAACAATAGAGATTGCACAGGACGATTCCCGTATTCCTCTCTGCTTTCCCCCTCTGTGCAAGCAACCATCAGGGTTATATTCTCCAATAGAATAAAATTCTCTAGCCTTCCTACAAGGGGTTTTTAGAAAACGGGCTGGCTTGGCAGCAAGGATGCCATCAATTCACCCAAGCTATCACCCTGCACATTTTGTCTTTCCAACAAAAAGAGGGGGGGAGGAAGGAGGGAAAAACAGACTTAT
>VYXB01002810.1:102590-118100 GCA_013397135.1 Pachyramphus minor
GGGGCGGCGAGAGCGGCGGCGGGACCCCGGTCCGGGGCCGCCCGTGGGGGGCACAGACAGGCTCTACCGGGGGAGCCGCCGCGGCGGTACTGCCGGCCGGCCCCGGCCAGGGGTGCTACCTGTGTGCGGCGGGCTGAGGTGGCACCTTGCTGCCATCCATACCCTTGCCCGTATCGCGCCCCGCAGTGGGCATTATGGACGGAAAACTCCCAAACACCATGTCCAGCGGAGCGGAGGCGGTGTCTGAAGTCCGCGCCGCCAGCGGCAGCCGGGGCTGGGGGTCCCGCCGTGCCCGCATCGCGCATTCTCTTTCATCGGCGTGGGCTTGGCAGGGGCGGCCTGCGGGATCGCTTCTGCTCCGCCAAGCCGGCGGTACCGGGGAGAGGATCACACAGAGCGGGTGGGTTGGAACCCGAGACCTGTCCTCTTAACCGCCAGGTCATTTCTGATAGCCGAAAAAAGAGAAAAATAAACACCGATTTATTCCTGAACGTGGGTTTTAAGGTTTTAAGCTTCTACTAACTGTATTTCCCAAATAGTGCAGGCCCGCATTTTCCTCCCCAGCCGGAGGTAGTAGGTGTAATTGCACCTTCTGGGGTATATACAAGAGCTGGCTGGGCTGCGGAATGCGTGCAGGGAAAGGTCCAAGAGCATAGCTACTCCGGGACTTCTCCGAGGATCGAAACAGCAGGATCAGCCTGCACAGTCAAACAGCCTACAGGACTCTGATGGTTACCAAAGGCTCGCTGTGTGCCCTGAAGATGGAAGAATCAGCTCTGGCTGGTATTCATACTTTTCATTTGCATCCTGGCCTGCATCAAGAACAGTGTGGCCAGCATGAGCAGGGAAGTGATCCTTCCCCTGTACTGAGCACTGGTGAGACCACACCTCAAGTATTGTGTTCAGTTCTGGGCCCCTCAGTTCAGGAAGGACATTGAGGTGCTGGAGCAGGTCCAGAGAAGAGCAACGAGGCTGGTGAAGGGACTTGAGCACAAGTCCTATGAGGAGAGGCTGAGGGAGTTGGGGTTGTTTAGTCTGGAGGAGGCTCACGGGGGACCTCCTCACTGTCTACAACTACCTGAGAGGAGGTCGTAGCCAGGTGGGGGTCCATCTCTTCTCCCAGGCAATCAGCAGTAAGACAAGACGGCACGAGATTAAGCTCTGCCAGGGGAGGTTTAGGTTAGATATTAGAAAGAAGTTCTTTACAGAGGGAGTGGTCAGGCATTGGAATGGCCTGCCCAGAGAGGTGGTAGATTCACCGTCCCTGGAGGTTTTTAAGATGAGGCTGGATGTGGCACTGAGTGCCATGATCTAGTAATCACAGTGGGGTTGGATTAAGGGTTGGACCTGATGATCTCAGAGGTCTCTTCCAACCCAGTTTATTCTATGATTCTATGATTCAAATAAACTCTGCACAATTGCCTTTGAATATGAGTCACTACCATAGTGGAATTAGATTCTATATACAAGTATGTGAAATTTCTTTTAACAGTAGTTCTGGCAAAATAAGTATAGCCTTCTTAATAGCTAGTCACATTTGTCACGATTCTGACACTTAGCACAATGAATGCTTGTGGGATCCTTTTACAGTTGCTGGGTGAATTAATTTCACAGTGGTTCAGGGAGTAGCAGAGTGTATCATTGCATTGAAAACCGGAGCTATAAAACCAATGCTCCTTGGCAATAGGGGCATTCAGAGAGAGAAACGCTTTATTCAGGAAATACATGTCCAACCTGCTACCCCCGGGTTAATTGCTCACACCGAGGGCGCCATCCTGTGTCGGCGAGCGGGGGGAGTGCTCAGGGCATGCTTGGCTGTCCCGTGACATGCAGGGAGACAATTTTGCCCTTCTTCCTCTTCATCCTGTATGTGCGTGGGCAATTCCCGCTTTGTGGGTACATCTGGGTACATCTATTTAATAAAAAAAGGTATTTCTAATGTTGGGAAGAGTATTTTTTATTAATATTCCATAGTTCCTGCTGCAGCCACAAATCATTATACACGATGATCAAACGGATAAGCTACACTCTCCAACCAAGCCCTGCAGCAGAGGAACCAGGTGTACCTGATTACATCATGTCTTCATGGACAGGCAGAGAGGTTCTGCTTAACATTTTCTGCAGACTCGATGGTACATGCGGAGACAGTGGGACAGTCTATCCTTTTCAGAGGACAGACTGTGAAGAGACCTTTTTTTTCACATTCTGCTTCAGGACCAAATAACATTTTGAACAGACAGACACATCACAGCCAATTGCCTCATGGTTATGGTATCCTCTGGGGATTTGGGAGACATGCCTTCAAATCAGACCCTGTCTGAATTAGACTGGGGAATGTTCATGTTGCTGTCTGAGCTGGAGACTATTCTGGTGTGAAAGGCTGGTGGACCTGCTCCACTGTGTATAACTGAATAAATACTCATCAAGCTAAAAAGAAAGACAGCTTATCACTGTCTGATTAGGGCCCTCCCAGGTATTCAACTCCTTTCTCTAAATCCAGCAAAGCAAAGCAACGATATATGGGCTCTGCAAAACCTAGCTGCTTGCTCAGATCAACAAGTTATTTATTCCCTGACCCAGACAATTATATTTTCTTTCCTAAGCCCAGTGGTGTATATATATATATATATATATGTATATATATATATAAAATATGTATATTTGACTGGTGTATATATACCAGCCAAAACTGCTGTATTACCAGGAAAAGCTTTGGCTCATCTTAAAAAAAGTCCTGTCTGTGATTAGAATGCCTGACAGAATTCCCAATAGGCATACCTGTTTTGCTTTATTGCATAAAACAATATTTCAGAGTGAACCTCATTCAGATAAAAATAGTGAGCTTATTTGGTGACTATTGTTTTTGTTTCCTCAGCCCAAATATTATCTATATACATTTTTATGAAATGCAACTTTTTAGAAAAAAAATTGTACAGGAAGTTTTATGCAGATTCTTTAGTATAAATTTTTCTTTGCTGCAATTAGAAGTCTTTCTAGCAGAGATAGCAATTATCCTGTGAATTTTGGTAATATGTATAAACCACTTGGGCAATGCTGTTTCAGAGTTCTGGACGGGATTATGCATTTATTGAGCACAGAGCATATTACTGTATGACCAAGAAAGTAGGTAGCTGAAGCAGTCTTGACTTTAGGCCTTTGAATCCTTCAGTGTGCCAGTAAGCAACTTGTAAGATTAACAAGCACACTTTTTATTGAAATAAATAATCATATTGAACTTAAATTTAACATTGTTAGATATATTCAGAGGTATTTGGAGTTAATTCCAGGAATCTTAACTGAAATATATGTAGAAGAAAGAGCAACAAGTCTTTGGTGAAGAATGCATTTCTGTAAGATGAGGTTCTTTTTACCTGTATTTTTGGATGTACATTCTTAAAAGTGTATTTGTTTTGTTTTGTTTTTCCAAGTAGTATTCTTGCCTAGTCAGTGAGATCTGAAGACTGTAAACTATCATACTTAGAAATATCGCAGCAGTGTTTGGGGAAAGAATAACCATTTTTAAAAATTACATGTAAAATGATGTTATCAATTACATAAATACAGTTGTTAAAATACTTCGGTTGACCATATAGTTGAAAAAACAATACATTATAAACTTGCATTTATTTGTGCTATAGTTTCTGTGCTTTATCTGTCCTTGTATGGAGAAAAGCCCTGGATGTGCATAAGGGTTAAATTTTTAATCCCTTCAAGTACTCTAGGGGTACTTGAAGATAGCGTTGCTATTGAGATCGAGTATCTTTCACTTCCTTGTAAAAAGCCTGAATTCAGGTTGCTTACAAATCTCATCTCCCCTTGCAGGAAGAGATCTAAAAACATTTCTAGAAATAACCCTGGGCTCTGTGTTGAGTTGTGCCTGACACATCGTATTTCAGAGAGAGAATGCATATCCAAGTGTACTCTCAGTTGGAAAACGTACCTCTTTTGAGTTGAACTGTCCTTGATGGCCCTCTGAAACAAATTCACAGCGATGCATTTGGCTTCAAGTATGGCTTTGAGGCTACTTCTGCCCAGCAATACGGATATTGCCAAGAATGTCTTCATTTAAATAACAAAAGCCTTCCCAAAGAAGGGATGGTAGACCTTCCGTTTCCAGGACACTCCCCGAAAGCAGCTCTGTGTGTTATGCTGATGTGGCGCTAATCCTCACCCAAGCCTCCTTGTTTCTGCAAAACCCTGTGAACCTGGCCAACCCGCTTATTTTAGTACAAGGTTTGGAAATAAAACTGGAAAACTTCATGTAAGCTTGGCATCCTCCATCATGTCCAGACCAGTTTCCTCACCAGTGGAACACAGATGAGACAGGGCAGAGAGATGAGAGAATATGAATGTGGTGAGAGTAACACTTAAAAGTTTGCTAAAACCTGGGAGGGGTGGACGGTGAGAAGGATAAGATTAAATATCTCTATTAAACCTGAGATGAGGAATCTTAGACTAATGAAACTCATTAGGGAATCCCTATAGCAGAATGGATGTTGGCCACAAATTTTGCAGGCAAATAAGATGAAACTGATCCTATCCTCATTAAGATTAAAATAGAAAGTATAGGGGGAAAAAAAAGTTCCACACAAGAACAGGAACAACAGTAAGCAGAAAAGAAGAGATAAATCAAAGGAGGGAGTTGTTTTCTTTTAAAGACAGTGATTTTACTGCTTTGTCTATTTCCAGCTTTCCAAGTTAAGAGATAGATACCAGAAAGATTAGATCAGTAGGCATAGCATTTTGTTTAAAAGGGGCATTTCCCAGCTATATGTATTACAGTTTTTCTGTATATTCTCATTATGTTATTTTCTTATTTCCAGAGAAAATTGTTCATAAGATCTAAACAATCTGTAAGACTTAGAGAGAACAAAGCTGAGACAAATTTTATAATATGTGGAAAATGTGTATGGAAAATCTCTATGAAAAAAATCGGCAAATGGTATTCCTCAAAGATTACTGTACACAGAAACATGTAAAAGCTGTGCAGAAAATCTTAGCAAATGCATAAGAATTCAGTTGTTTTGATTTTAGAATGAAAAATATGGAATCAACTCGCAGGAAGAGCTAACTATTATCATGCAGAACACTGCAGCATTTTGCAGTCTGGCACACAGTTCCAGACTGTGTGACATTCCTAGTGCAGAATTAAGCATCTTGGTCTCAGGTGCCTGAGTGACTTGTTTAGTTTCTGAATTAAAAGAGAATTAAGGTAGTGATACTGATGAGCATCACAGACTGCTCATTCAGCATCTGCTTGACTATGTGGTAATTCTCCTTTTCTTGGTATGCTTTATATAAAAATGTGGACACATACACCAATGTCACAGATTGTAAAATTGGATCATGAGATGAGCACAGATTTATTTTGAATGGAAAGAATTGGACTTTCCATATTCCTGGACTGTATAGGTGGAATTTATTATTAAAGATTTATTAAAGAGTCTGGAGCATACAATGCATACTGCTTTGGACACAGATTACAACTTCGTCTAATTTAGGTGGGTTTCTGTCATTCTTTCTATTGCAGTGTCTTGCAACAGTTTATAAATTGAACTATCTGGAATAAATGCTGGTAAGCCAATGGTTTGAGGAAGAATTGAAAAAAAGACCAATGCTCACCTCTCCCCTTGTAACTTTAGTGTATCCCTCCAAAATGCAAAGACTGATTGTGAATGCAGTAAAGTGTTATGTTAATGTGGTTAGTAAATGTATTTCTTTCCTCTTATCTCACAAGTAACTTCATTGTTCTTTTTTTCTTTTTTCTTTATTTTTTTTTTTAACAGGATTATCACAGCATTAGTTATTTAGATTTGGCTGGTTTTGTGTGAAGTTGGTCTGTGCAACATAAGGGCTCTGACCCTCATATATGTCCCCAGCCTCGAACTGGTTAGACAGTGCAGATTGGCGATAGAAAGGGGGAACTGCCGTATATGCTTGTCCTATCCTTTGCCCAGTTAACCCTAGTTATACCCTTGTAGCCACTCTTGCAGTCAAAATTCAGGGCCAGGTGAATCTTTCAGTGTGATTCAGCAGTTGTTTTTATGTTAAAAGCAGTCCTCAACTTCTTCAGGTCATGTAAGTGTCATAACTTAAAAGCACTTACCACTTCCCACTAATTTTTGCAGCAATCCACTTGCATTCACAGGCATCCACAGAATCCACTGCACTGTTGGTTTTCACACGAGGCAGCTCAGGAGTATATGTATGTTGTATTTAGCTGCTCTGCTGTGAGACCAGTGATCTCCCATTAAAGAACAGTGATAAAAAGAAGTCCTAGAAGAGAGTAGTTACTGGCCTGCTAGTAATTAGTACAGCTATTTGTCAAATGAACCTCTTAAAGCCCTCTGTCACTTATACAAAGCCTGGGAGAAAGAACAAATATCATGATGGTTCAAATTTGTATAACACTTTCATAGTATTTAGTCCTTTGAATCTTCCATTATTCCACTAATTATTCTTGAAATACAATCAGTCTTGCATATATTTTTGTTTATTATTTGTTCAAAGGGTATGGCTATAGTCTAAAGGAAAAATTAAAGGACTTTCAATATAAGATAAAGGTCACAACATAAGTTTTCCAGCGTCAAAAAATATCATTTTCACATTTCCTGAAAACTCATCTGCGCATTAAAATCATAAACGACTTTTTGTTTCTAAGGAGTCAAAAGATTACCTTTCTTACTTATGGGCCTATATTCTGGGCACAATCTGTGAATTGAAATATGAACTGGAGTTAGCACACTTCTGTTCCTGCTATAGCCATTAAGTGATTATTAACATCAATACACGAGTTATACTGCAAGAGGATAAAATTCAATTTTTCTCAAAAATTTTCAGGATGCTAAATATTATGGTTCAACAAACTTGTACAGTCTATTTTATCAGTTTTGCATTCTAACATGAAATAACCATAAAATCATCGAGGGAAATGAAGATGATGATGTGGGAGTGTTCATGGATGTTTGAGAGCAAAGGAAGAGAAACTTTATTATAGTCAAATAGACCACAAGTTTAAAATTTGAAATACCAAATTATTTTATTAAAGGCAAATGAGCAAAACAGCGCTGGGCAACCAGGGAGCCTCCTGCTCTACCAAGGGCTCGCACCAAAAAAGGTTTAAGTCCCCTTTTTATACCCTTGTAGCCCCCTCCCTTCGGGTAAACTCCTCCCCATTCTCAGTCCCTTCACACAGACTCCACCTTGTCACTGGGGCTAAGACACTGGTTTCTCCTCTCATCACCGGTGGCCGAACTTCCCGCTTGCATTTCTTTCTTATCAATATATTCAAACACTTTAGCTATCCTAACAGGATATGTTAATATAAAAGTGCAGTTCAACAATTTGTAACTTGTGCAAACCACCAACTTTAACGGTATAAACTTACGTAAACTTGACATCAGTACTAGGAACTCAACATGGCAGGATAAACCTAATTTGATAAACAAATTATTTATTCTTGTCTTTATTAATTATAACAAACTTGATCCTGTTTTTTGACTTACATGTACTTACATGATAAGCCAAGATCAAAAGAGGCTTCATCTTCCCTGTGGTCATCACTGGAAACTCTGACATAGATTCATGCTGATTTTTGCAGCAAACTTCTGAGCTCTTGGAAGACTAACTTCTCTTAACTTCAGCTTTTTTTGCCTTTTTAAAAAATGAACAAACAAAAAACCACTCTTCCACCATGCCTGAAACTCAGTTAGTGGTAATAATTCTGTGTAATATTTGTGTAAACTTGGTATTAGCATATCAGGAGATTTGACAGCCAAAATAAAAGTACTCAAAACAAATGGTGTAACAGCTAAAGAAATCTACAAGCTTAGAGAAAAATCTGGACATCTATTTTTAGTTTATTATGCACATATGCATCTATACAATTTCATCCACAAATTAGATTATCTGGCAATACATAGAACAAACTTCTATATAAATGGTTGCATGAACAGTTTTCTGCATAGATTTTATTATACACTTCACACAACTCTTCCCATACTGTCAGTATGTATAAAGTTTGGCTAACAGCAGGTTCCTACAGCCATCTTAATTTAACAGTGTATTTACAATGAAAACGAGGTAAGAACATAAAGAAGACAAACACAGAGATATCCCACCTGCAGTGAGTATCTTTGGTGAATGTTTTCTGCTGTCTTTAAAAAAAAAGATCTTAAAGGTTTTCTTGTTTCCGATGCCAGCTAGTGCTCATCCTGAGCAGTGCAGAAGTTGAAAGTTCAGTTTTGTGCTTTACCAGGCATCATTGGTGTTTCCTAGCAGATCAAATGGGACTGCAAGGGCCGGGGTGTAATTATGTAATAATTACTTCATAATTCAAGGATGTGCTTAACTCAGTTTAAATTTGTGCAACATCACACCTTCAATTCAGCTGGTACAAATTTTAAGGTCAAAGTATATTTTTATTAGTTTATAAAAATGTAATACATCTTACAAAAATGAGATATTTTACAGCTACTTCCACCACTAAAGGGCTGCTTATTCCCTTAACCTTGGCTCATACTTCTTCAGAATTATTATTTTTATACATCACCTGTGGGTATAGCCTGTCCTTTCTATGTAAAGTCTAGACACAGGGCATTTCTATTTCTCATTTTCTGAAAGCTATCCCCGGGCCGTTCTCTTTCTCTGTCCACAAACAGAATGTCCAACTTTCAGAGGTGAGAAACAGAATTGGGATTCTCTCTGAATAGGCTTGGGGGAGGGTGCAGGGGTAACTTTGCTTTTGTTCTGCCCCAGAATCTCAGCTTTGCACATGAATGAATACTTTTCTATTGGGGTCTTTCTTTTGGGGGATGAAGCAAATTAACTGCAAAAGAATACGAGGGAATTCACTTTGTGCACTGTCTCTGCAGAGGTTTTCTCTGAGGCTCATGTAAAAAAAGAAATTCAGAAGCTTGAAATGCCCAGTGCAAAACTTTCAGAACAAGCAGGGCAAGCCAGCATTCCTCACACTCTACTCTACAGTTAATTTACACACAAATCTTTTACCAGCTACAAATCTCTTACAGCTAAGTCTCTTACCATCCTTCTTACCAAAGGAGGGGTGTAAAATACATTACTGTAATTCTTCTGAAGTCCAGCCATAGTTTTGAAGATCAAAAGTTTTCTGTTTCTTTAATTGCTGCTCCCTAACTACAGACAGAGACTAGGTGTTTAATATTTTTATTTAATTTTTTTTGTTTTAGTTAAAGAATCTGTGAAATTTGCTGAAATATGATGTACAGAAAATTATTTTTTCATCTTAAGAACAAAACCCTGAGTGACAAATTCCCACACTCTCTATAAAGTATGATTAAATATTTTGTTTTTTCTCAAAGAAAACCCCTCATTATGCCTGTGCTGTTAAACATGACAGATGTCCTAGTAAATTCACCTGGATGGATGCATTGTCACCAAAGTGTCTTCTGCCCCTTGCTAGCACTAGCCTTTAAGCATCAGAAATTTCTTCAGATTTTTCATGCATGTATTTTACATGGAACACAGGAATTAATCTTGTGTGACTCAATATGAAAAAGCTGTATAAAAAGATGGCTGTTGTTTGTGTTTTCTTGGCTATGAAGTATTTAATATTGTATTTATTGAATCTGATGGTATTTTCACGTGAGCCAGTGGCACTGTGGTCATATATATGAATGCAGTATATGCATAATGAATGCAGTGTTTTGTCCATTGATAGCAAACTACCCTTCGGATCAACAATAGATCATGGCTATTGTAATTCTGTCTCACTCTCTGACCCTGTTCACAGAGAAAGGGAATCCTTCCCCTAACCTCTGAGAGGCATTAAGAATATTAGTGGTAAGTATGTACATTGTTAGTGGTGTGTGTGTCCTATTCAGTGGTCATTACCTCTTAGCTTGAAGAACTTTTCACATATGAGAAACAGTTTACTGTAGATGAGTTGGCAAGATCTTATGGGCTTTAGTAACTTCAATACATACATAAAAAAAAAAAACAACTGTTTTATTCAGGTCTATTTATATAGATTTAAACATAGATTTGCTTCAAAAAATTATATATAAGTATAAATGTAAATTATGCATATGCTCCTAGTGGGAGAGTGGGCAGGGCTGCTATTTAAATTAACTGTTTTACTTGCTATAAAATAGTGCTTTGCTATACAAAAAAAAAACCCATCCAAACCTGATATTGTCTTATTGTTAGAGTACTGTGTTTAAACTCAGATTCCTAGCTTTTCTCATCTGGTTTTGAATAAGCTTTTCTGAAACATTCAGATGGTTTGATAGTAGTGAACTTATAAGCACCATAGATTTAAATTGAAGAAGTCCTTATAGCTGAGAACGGGAAAGGGCTCTCCTCCTGCTGACTAATCATACAGTTTAGATTCAGCTTTTCTGACAGGTGCACAGGCCTTCAGAGCAAGTAGTTCTGCTATTGAGGCTGAATAAAAGTGGTCTAGATTACCCAAACTATTTTTTTAAACACAACCTAATTTAACTTGGACTAATTACCTGTATATTTAGAAGGTAATTTGCATGATTAACAAACACTTCTTTTTACGCCTTTGGGAAAAAATAATAGTAATTAAGCAGAATTGCCATTTTAAAATGGGGGTGGGGTGTTTTCTATACTTCTTATCCATCTTTCCTTCTGGTGTTTTACTAAATTAAATATACTTCACTGGTTTTTCATAATAGTAGTAACAAGATCAGAATCTCTTTACAAATATTACAGCTCCATCAGAACAGATAATTTTTATTTCCCAACATCACACTTGGTCATCAGGCAATCATCCCACATCAGGCAGCATAATACATTAAATCTCTGAGCTATAAAGTCATAGACTGGCCAGCTGGAAGCAAAATAGGTTTCCCCTTACCCATTGCCAATACTTCTGGACTCAACCAATTCCCTGAAGAAAAATTACTATATACTTGGCACACAGCAGCTACTAAATTTAAATTTCTCCTGCCTCTCTATACTAAGCTTGCTATCTGATTCAAAAGTAAACTCCTGTGATTTGGCCAGCTTTGATTAAGAAAGGGATATTAGCCATCAGTGAATAAGAAAGGGATCTTAGCCATCAGTGAATATACTGAAAAACAGTGCTTTGCTTTCCTTTCCTTCACAGTACTAAAAGGAAGTTCCAGTGAGACAGGCTGCAGATACAGCCAACCTAACATGCCATCAACAACAATTTTGGCTGTATTACCTGCACCAGTCCACAACCAATTGCACTGCTTCATTTCTCTTATGAATTACAGTTGTCTGTAGCAATGTGTGTGTTTAATCAGCAAATCTGGACTGAATGCAAATTTTCTAGAAATACATAGAAGAGAAAATTAGTCTGAATAGTCACTTTCACTAAATGAAAACAAATTTCAGTTAGGGTTTTCAACTATTCCTGGGACTACGTAAATTTCATCCGTAAATTTCAATTTTATGGAAGAATCATTGTATCTCTGTCTTGCGGTTCTTAAAAAAGTGCCACTAAAATGAGGAAATATTGGCTGTGTGACTCAGCAGACATTTATTTAATCTATGAGTTAACGTTAAATGCTGTGATGAGTTTATGAGTTCTGTGATGTCCATTTATTCTGGAGAAAACTTAATTGCAGGATTAATGTCTTTATCTCAAGTTAGATTATGTTGTAAACTAGCCACATGTGTGACAAGCCTGATGGAAACTGTATAGGAGATGAATAAATAGCAGGAACTTTGGCTTAAGATATTCGTACTAAAATACAATTGTTATAGAAGGAGAAGCAGAAGCATAATTCTCTGATATTGTGAACAGTGAAGTCAAGGTAAATTTTTTTGGTTTCAATAAAATAGGATTGGCTTCTTTCTTTTTACTAGTCTAATTTTGACATATAGAACTCTGTAACTGCTTCGAGTTTTCATTTCCTACAAACCCTTCACATGTTGAAGAAAGATGGAAGGACCCATTAAAACACCTTATAAACAACCTTAATAGATATACTAATGTTAAAGTGAATATATAACAGTTTGACAGAGAAAGAATTATTGTCATATGTTCAGAGTCCTTATGCATATCCCTGAAATTAAATAGAAAATAAAGCGAAGTTTTTCTATTGAGCTTATTAGACCAAGTACTTTGGGATTGGTTTTTAATATGTGACATTCATATTCTGATGTATACTCCGTAATAAGTCAGAGTCAATACTGCTCACATTTTTTTCTTGAATAAAATAAGTAGAAAAGGGTCTATATCCAATTCAAATGCTTTTCAGGTTGCACTGCCTCTACTGCTGTCTCATTCCTCTCCAATACATCATTTGTGTTTGGGGCCATAAAGACTCCACAAACTTGGGCTAATCTCTTTGTGATAAATCTCCAGGCTTATATCCACCTGTGATTAGTTTATTACAGTGCCCACAGCTTTCATCTCCTTTCTTTGGGTTTAGGAATAGTGATGATGAAGTTGAAAAGGAAGTGGTATATTCAATTAAAAAAAATTGTGCATCTTCCTATCTAACAATGATGCAAAATACAATCTTCTGTTAAACTGTACATCCAGAGCACTTGGTTGACATGTGAGAGACTCAGTTTCATGATCCTGCTTCAAATAAGTCAGTATTATTTTGAGTAACTAGAATTCATGTAACATACAACTGGGTCGAGATCTATGCTTGCCTGATAAATTGGCTTGTTGTTCTGGCATTTGATCACACACAAATCAAGGTTCTCACCTTTGCTTTGCCCTAAGGTTTTACACATCCTGTCTACGAACCGTTATTGGAGTGTGCTTCTTTTTTTGTTTTTGTTTTTGTTTTTTTTCCTTATAGAGCTGACAAACCTTTTCATAACAAGAATACAAGTTTTAGAGTAAGGTTTGGATTACAACTTCCTTGAAACTGTATAAAATAACAAAAGGTTGTTACTGGTTCCACCTATAATGGAGTACTAAAAGACTTCCAAATATTCCATTCCTACATTTACAGAAACTTTTTATATATTCGACTTTTTGAAAAGTTGCTCTTTGCCACAGTTTTCTTACTTTTCATAAAGTTCAAGAGAGGGAGTACAGTTTAAGCTCCTATAAATTGATAAGTCAGACTGGAGAATGTTAATAATCAGCAAGCAAAGTACAAAATGTTTGTAATTCTTTCAAACTCCTAATTAGTAATAGATGATTTTTTTAAAGTAAGTAAGGGTAGATAACAGTAATAAATAAACAGTAAATATAGTACCTAGCATGTGCTTGGTCTTTGATCCACAGTTTTCCTAGTATACAAAGGGCAACAGAAACTGTAGACGTTCAACATGTTTAAAAATCTGGTCACTTACTTTGGCCTAGAGACTAAATACAGAGTTCAGTGTGAAGCACCGCTGCTTGTCAACATCTTTCAAAAAAATGTTATTTGATTTTGCAATGGCAATTTCTTTTTTCACCTTCACAGTCTTGTGTGTGGCAGAGTTTGCCTCATACAAAAATATGTTGAGAAAATTCTCTCTTTTTCTGATGGAAGTAAATTCTTGTGTTCTCAAAACAAAGGACTGGAAGGCCTAATAAAAGCTGTGACCTGTATCTCTATGGCCTGTTGGCACAATCTTTTTAAAAAATACTTTCACTATTAGTGGCATGACATCAAGAGGAGGCTAGTGGGAAAAAAAAGGATAACAGAATCTGAGGCTACCTACAAGAGAGGTTGTCTTGGTTTAAAAAAAAGACAAATGTCTGTCAAGGAAGGCGGAAACCTTCTTGGAATGGAAAGAAGACCCTTCCCTCCAAATTTTTATAACTTTGAAAGAAGAGGCTTTCAAGCAAAAATGTAGAAAAAGGAATAACAGTTCTTTACTAAAAATGTAAAGAACAAAACAGAACAAACTACACCATAATACGCTCTTAACCAGCTAAGTCCTACTTTGCCTTTTGTTGCAGTTATAACCACAACCGGCAGGGGTGCGCTGTTGGACTCCAGTTGCAGTGGCTCCACCGCGCCTACAGGGAACAGGCGTGTGGGTGTGGCAGAGGCATCTGATATGACCTATGGCTCCCCTGGGTGGGGCGGACTGCTGCTGGCACGGGAAAGGAATAGGGGGTGCTCTCCCTCTCAGGGGCTTCCTGTGAACTCACACTGTCGACGGCTGATCTCAGTGTGGGCCAGCGGCGGAGGGGGGCGGCGGGGACCATCCCACAAGCAGCGGGCACAGCTGGGGGCAGGTAGAATTCCACCACGGTGCTGAGCTGGGCGCAGAAGTCCAAGGCAAGACAGCACAGCTCCAGGCAGCACTGTGTGGCAGCAAGGCAGTTCTGGTGCCAGAATGAAAAAGGCACCCCCCCAAGCCAAACTGCCAGCCCTTTATTCACCTCTGCTCCTTCCTCAAAGCTCTCCCTTTGGGACTGGTGCCCCAGCCATAGTTACATAGGGAATTGGGCTTCCGCCATTGCCATAGGGCAAAGGCAGAAGAAACAAGAGTTCCAGTTCTGCTGAGAAAGCCATCAGCCCTTCAATAGGAGAGCCATTAAGATCCAAGCTAGAAGCACAATTGAATCTTGATGTTTTTCTCTCCCTAACAGAAGAGCTTGATTACCCCCACCTCCTTGACGGCAAGTCAGTGTGAAAAATTCATCAAAAAATTTAAAACTATAACAGAGGCCCACCACTTTCTTCCATGTGAATATTTTTTTTGTAGTATTTTAGTATTTTCCAGCTGCACCTGGCACACAGGTTTGTCATGGTCGGGACAGCCAGAAAGAACAACAACAAAGTGGTGTCATAACAGTACATGAAAAGGAAGTCTTATTCTCAAGCAGCCAGCAATATTAATACAGAAGCACAGTAGCTGTGTCACTTGCTGATTGGATATTTATTGCATAAAGCATAATAACACCTTCTTCATTGGTGACTTCTGTCTAACAAAGTTTTGCTTTTCATGAGAGTCCAACAGATAGTAACAGTGACTAATGCAATCTACATCCTGAGCTTAGCGTAAGCACAATTAGCACAAATCTTTGTAATAACTAACTGCATGTCTTCTCTGTTCTCATGGATACGGTTTCAGGCCTTCAAGATCAAGTTCCGCTCTTAAGGCTCTGCAGACCTGCTGCTTAAGCCCACTATTCCCCCTTTTTGTATTTGTGCTACAAAGATGGCTTTTACAGTCTGCTATAGGGCCCTTTGCAAGAGGCTGACCAAGCAAGGCAACATCAGTAACACAACTACAATGATTATCAAAATCAGTAATCCTGTCTTTACGACAGATAACAGCCAACTAGACAAACCCCAGTTATTAAACAAATTATTTAACCAATCCCAATTTGCGGACTCCTTCTTTCAAAAGCTGAATGCTTTTGTATACTGACTCACTATGGTCCAACAAATTCATGCAACACATTCCCTCAAAATCCTGACATCCGTGTCCATGAGCCAAAAGCAAAAAGTCAATAGCTGTTCTATTCTGCAAGGTAGCATGGCAAATAGAATCAACATCAGTTAATAGACCACTCAATGTGATAAAAGTAACGTTGGTTTGCTTTCTCAGCCAACATCCCAAATTTGT
>VYXB01002811.1:994-11941 GCA_013397135.1 Pachyramphus minor
GCTATAACCGTGCGCCAGTCCCCAAACCACTCCTCCACCCAGGCAGGATGGAGCCATTCGGTGCTGATAACAGCTCCGGGGTGGGAGGGTGAGGGCACCGTCTGCCCCTGTCGCTGCCAGTGTGCACCTTGGCGACACCTTGCCTCGCTCTGGCCGGGGCAAAGTGTGCTGGGGCACCCACAGGTGTGGTTTTCTCCCCTCTTCCAGGTCATTTCTGACTTTGACATGACGCTGAGCAGGTTTGGGTACAATGGCAGGCGCTGCCCCACATCTTACAGTGAGTGGAAGCCACTGTTTTTACTGTCGCTAATTCTGTTTGGTTTCTGCATTTGTGCTTTCCATCACTGTGGTTCCTGTCATCCTCTGTCCCCTCCTCTGCCAAACCTGACTGCTCCATTCTGTCCTCCCTCATGCAGCCCTAGGCCTCGCTGCCTGGTCCTGGCCACCCACTGACCATTGCTGGAGCCGTGTCCTGGGCTATCATCTCCATCCCACTCTCCTGGCAGAGCCAGGCCCTGCGCTCGGTGCCTGCTGTGGGCTCACAGCGGGAGCCGCTGCGCTGGGACCCCACAGCTGTGCCACCAGAGCTCGTTTTAGGAGGAGCCGGCACTGAGATGCAGGAGAGCTGCTGTTAGAAAGTCTTTTAATATCTCTGTGCCATTGTCATTGTATTGTCCTTGCAGATATCCTCGATGACAGCTGCGTTGTCAGTGAGGACGGCAGGAAGAAGGTGGGTGCTGTGTGTAGGGCACCCTGTCACCCATCATTGAGAGGTGGCACTGCCTGGTGTGGCAGCTCTCCTGGCTGTGCTGGCTGTCAGGCTGGAGGGGGAAGTGCCCAGGCTGCATTTCAGCCAGCAGAGACAGAGGAGAAGTTCGAAAGGGAAATAGAATTTGCATGCACAGCTGTGGGTGTTTCAGCTCGATAAGAGGAGGAAGGGGAGGAGTGTCTGTACCTGCAGTGTCTGGAGTGAGGGGAGGGTCAGCCAGGCTGCCAAGAGCTCCAGGTGTGCTCAGAGGGAGGCTGCTCAGGGACACAGTTTGGTTGTGTTTAGGAAATGTGATGCTTTGGAGGACTTCAGAAATGCTGGTTTTGTTGTTTACAGTCTGTTTAGACCTGATGTTCACTCTGTTCTTCTTCCCTCTGTACCACGCTCCAGCTGAAGGATCTGCTGCATCATTATTATCCCATTGAAATTGATCCCAACCGGACCCTGGAAGAGAAATGTCCCCTCATGGTGGAGTGGTGAGTGCTGTGTGTGATGATCTTGGCCTTGTCCTGATGACCTCTTGTCCCCAAGGACTGCTGGACACAAGGCTTGAGCTGTCCCTGGGCTTTGTGGTGATCCCAGGGGATTTAGTTGTGTTTCTGAGTGCCGAGGGCCTCTGCCCCAGAACTCACTGCTGCCTTTCCCCAGGTGGACCGGGGCCCACGAGCTGCTGGTGCAGCAGAAGATCCGCAAAGATGACATAGCCCGGATCGTCAGAGAGTCGGAAGCGATGCTGAGGTACGAGCACGGGGCTGTGATGCTGAGGTACAGACATGGGGCTGTGATGCTGAGGTGTGGGCACAGAACTTGGCTGCCCTCAGCCCTTCCCGTGCAGCCAGGTCTCTGCTGTCACCACACTCTGTGCCACCTCCCTCTGTCCCTCCCTGGGGCTGAGCTCTAGCGAAGTCAGTGTCATGACCTGCAGTCTGAGCTCAATCCCTGGCTGCAGGCTGCTCCCCTCCTGCTCAGAAACCACTTCCCCCTCCCTTGTGCCTTAGGGAGGAGCAGCCAGGGGCTGGCACTGGGCACAGCTCTCCATGTGCAGAGCGGGATGTGGGGGCAGCTCCTCGCTTCCAGCAGAGATTTGTTCTCTGCACTGGAACTGCTGGGCCTTATCAGGCCCTTGGCTCAGCAACAGATTTCACCCACAGCACAAAAACTTTGCCCTAAAACTTACTGCTACAGCTGCCCTGGCAGTGGTGGCCCTAAGGCTGGGTCAGGGACCTGGGCTTTGACTGAGCTGCCAGGCTCAGGGAGGAGATGGCACCGTATGTCTGGGTTTTCCTGAGCCCAGGTTCCCCTTTTGCATGGAACTGTGTCGTGGCAGACTGAGGCTGTCACAGGTTGGCCTGATCATCCTCCCAACCAGTCCAACCTGTTGCACATCTCCCATGTGGTTCCTGGCAGTGCCCTGTGCCCCCGCTGAGCAGGGGGGTGAGCGGGAGGTGCCGGGTGAAGGGCTGGAGTTCTCCATGTTCCCATGAGCACCCGCCTGACCACTGTGCCCAGGGCTCTCAGGGGTTCTGCACAGGGAAAGCCACAGGAATGCTGGTGCCACAGAGGGCTCGTGCTGTTTGCAGAGCCCACCTGTGTGTTTCTGTTTGGGAAGTGCTGGACAGAAACGGGAGCTGGGCTGAACGCGCTGCCAGCCCGGAACACTGGGCACTGTGCTGGGAGCTGGTAACACAACCCCATGCAATGGGCACTCCTGCTCTAGGGATGGCTTCAAGGAATTCTTTGATCGGCTGCACGAGAACAATGTCCCCCTGTTCATCTTCTCTGCTGGTGTCGGTGACGTCCTCGAGGAGATTATCCGCCAGGCCAGCGTCTTCCACTCCAACGTCAACGTGGTGTCCAACTACATGGACTTTGATGATGATGTGAGTTTCTGCACCACATTGGTGTGGTGAGGGGAAAGGTGTGGGCTGGGACCAAGGGCTGGGACACGATTAACAGCGACACTGCTGAGTTAAGAGCTGTCTGTCTGTCTGTCTGTGCTGTGTGCTCAGGGGGTCCTCGTGCGCTTCAAGGGACCTCTCATCCACACCTACAACAAGAACAACACCGTGCTGCAGGGCACGGAGTACTTCCAGCAGCTGAGCACAAGGACGAACATCATCCTGCTCGGGGACTCCATGGGTGACCTGACAATGGCAGATGGCATTCCCAGCGTGGAGAATATCCTCAAGATTGGCTTTCTCAATGACAAGGTGGGTGTGAGGAGCAGTGTTGTGTTTCCCTGCCAGCCTTCCCCAGGTGCCAAGCTTTGGGGCAGCAGGGAGGGGCAGTGATGTGGGGGGTGTACCGAGCTCCTGCTATGCCTGGGGCACTGTCAGAGTGGTTATTGATCTCCTTTTCAACAGCGAGGGCTGTGGGTGCAGTATCTCCACCCTCAGCTGTTGGTGTTCAGTCTTCCCCCCCTCCCCACCCTGTCCTGATGACCGTGCTGTAGGTGGAAGAGCGGAGGGGGAAGTACCTGGAAGCCTATGACATCGTCCTGGAGAGCGACGAGACGCTGGATGTGGTGAACGGGATTCTCCGGTACATCCTTACTGAGACATGAGCTGGGAAGAGGCATCCCAGCTCCAGCCCTGCAGCAGGTACTGGGCAGGGGACATCCTCCCCAGGACAGAGCTGGAGGGGATCTGCTGGTACTGGCTGATCAGGCTCCATCCTGACCTCACAAATGCCCTCAGCCCTGGAGCAGGAGAGAGGAGATGGAGGAATCTTCTCTGTTCCCTTTACCCCAACTGGCTGGCTCTGCCACTTCCCTCTTGGACTGACTTCATCCAACTTGGACTTCATTCTACTGGGAATTCATGCCCTCTACCTCCCAAGGCCACAACAAACCGTTCTGTTTCAGGAAGAGATGTTCTGCACCTGCTTCAGCAGCTGAATGTGGAACAGAGGTGGTTGGCTGTGGGCTGAGGACAGAGCTGGCTTAGGTGAAGTTTTAGATCACTGTGTTCCTCAATAAGAAAACAAGTCTCTCTCTTGTCCTGTTTTCCTGTTTCTGAGCCCTGGTGCCACCACTGGGCTGGTGTGGCTCTGCCAGGCATCGCATTGCCCAGCCCCACATGCCCAGTGGAAACCTGCAGCTCCCCAGCCCCGGGTCCCACCCCATCCCTCTTGCACCAGTACAACTCTCATTGTGGACAGAAAGCTTTGCCAGCCGTCCCTGAAGGCACTGGAACTCGGCTGCTGCTGCTGCTCAAACCCAGAAGTAAGTTTGTCTGCCAGGGATGGGGCTGGGGTTTGGGTGGGATGGGAGAGGAGAGGCCAGTGGCAGCATTTTGTTTTTTGAGAAATGTTTTAGCTGTTTGTGTTTCTGTCCTAAACTTCTGGGCTGATCCTAGACTGATCCTGGGCTCTCAGAGCAGCAATAGCAAAAACCCTTGTTGTTTCTGTCTCCCCTCTGGTTATGTGGGATTTCGGGAAGTGCCAACTCTGTTCTACATGTTGGAATAAAGACATTATTGGCTAAAGCTGGGCCACGGGTGGTTTGTACCTGGTGCTGAGGGGCTGGAGCTGCTCTGCTCCCAGGGCTGGTGCTGGCAGCTGCCTCTGCTCCCCAGCTCTGGGTCCCTTCATCCCGCCAGAGCCCCCCAGCCCTCACTGGGCACTGGAGCTGAAGCTCCAGCAGCTTCGCTGGAGGATCCCAGGAGAGGATTTTAGTTTCTCCTGCTGGACCCAGCAGGTGCTGGAGCCTGGAATCCCCCTGGGCATTGCCAAGGCTGGTCCCTGCACTGCTCCAACATGCAGGAATGTTTCATGGCAAAGTAACCTGACACAGGCAAACTCCTTGGGAACCAGGAGGAATTATTTATTTGGTGCAGGGTAGATTCACCATTTGAGGGGGTTGCTTTGCCCTCTGCACTGCTGGGTTCCTGCATTTCTTCTGTCCCTGTCTGCAGGGTAGACTGTGCAGAGGTTTTGGGAGCCCTGCTGGTCCCAGCTGGAGAACCTGAGCACCCTGATTTAGGGTGACCTGATTTAGGCATTGAAACAAAATTGGGCTGGTTTGTCTCAGTCACTGAGGGCTGGGGGGTGGGGAGGATGTGGAGGGGGAAGATGCTGCTCCCTGAGGGCCTGGAGGAAGAGGGGATCTGTTTCCCTTCTCCCAGCTTGTGAGGGGTTTGCCAGGTCTCATCCCTGCAGTTTTTGGGGTCCCAGACTTTTGGAATGGCAGATGGCTTTTGGGGTATTGGGGTTTCACCCTGGGAACCTGAGCCCCTTCCAGCTTCTTGTCCCAGGGAGGAGGCAGCAAGGACAGAACAGGGACTGGGACAAAGTCTTCTCTAATTCTTCTCTCTACAGAATTTTAAGTGTGTATATAAAAAAAACCCACCCCCAACCCTAAACTACAAAATGCTGGGGTGGAGGTGAGGGGAAGCACCCCCACATCCCTCCTGCCCCCCAGGGCAGCTCGGGTGGGCAAGGGGGCTGGAGTGGGACCTGCAGTCACTGGCGGATGTTGAAGGGGTTCAGGGAGGGGACACCTTCTTGCCTGGGTTTATTAGCTGGGGGTTAAGTTTTCCTGCCCAGGAGGAACACATGAAAATACCCTCAGTTAAATAGAAAGGAGGGAAAATCAAAATCTGCCCCCCTGCAGGGCTGGGGAGGAGCAGGGGCAGATTCCCGGGGCAGCCGGGATGGGAGACCAGCCATGGCATGGCCAGGACGAGTCCTGTCTCCAGGAACAGCAGGGTCTGCTCCTCAGAGCTCCTCGTGAATCTTCTCCTGGTCCTCGTCCGACTTCAGCTTCAGCTCCTCGGGCGTGATCTTTCCGTCCTGGTTGCGGTCCTGGTTCTGGAACATGTCAGCGATGACTTTTTCGGGGTCAGAGCTGGGCATGAGGCGGCCTTTCCCCTCTGCCACCTGGGTCTTGATGAAGGTGGAGAACTGGAGAGGGGAAGAGATGCTGCTTGGCTCTGCACTGCCAGCACTGGGCAGGGCAGGGAGACCACAGCCCGTGCCAAGGCCAGCAGGGACCAGAGCACCGGCCTGGGTCCCTCAGCGCCCTGGGCCCGCTCACCTCATCAGCAGGGATCTCCCTGTCCTTGTTGAGATCCATCTGCTCATAGAGGTTGGCTGGCGGATCCCCGTGCCAGATGAAGAGGTAACCCTCGGGAACCCCCTCCTCCATGGAGATCAGCTCCACCTCGAAGCGCAGCACGGCGCTGCCGGGCACCCCCCGGGCTGGAAACACAGCGGAGGCTCCAGTACTGCAGGGAGCACGGCAAGGCCCCGGCCCTGACCCCCCAGCCCCAGCAGGGGGAGGGGGGACAGGGCCCTGGGGGTGCTCAGCGAGGCTGAACCCCTCACTTTGTGTCGCCCACATCGGTCACCACTCCCCTACCTCCACTCTCCCCATGGCCCAGGTGGGGGGGGATGATGAGCACCCGCCGCTCCCCCACACACATGTCCAGGAGGCCACTGTTCAGCCCTTCAATCACCTTGTTGGCCCCCAGGGTTACCTCCTGGGGCTTCTCGTAGTCGTGGCTGCAGGACATGGGAAGACAGTGCAGGTGAGAAAGCCCCTTGGGTCCAGTAGGGAACCCCAAAATCCCAACCCCTCCATCCTGCTGTGCCCAAAAATCCCACACTCCCCATGTCACCCCCACATTCACCCCACTGTGCCCCCAAACCTTGCACCCTCCTCCCTGTTGCCCCATCCCAGTGCTCCCGGTGCCCATCCCAGCTCAGTGCTGGGCAGGACTGAGCCCCGGGAAGGACAGGCGAGCTCAGGGCACGCACGAGGAGAAGAGCTGGGTGCCATCCAGCAGGGAGCAGTTGTAGTGGTAGCGCACGAAGTCCCGGTCGCGGGTGGTGACGTTGCAGCCCTCGGGCCGGAACACGGTCTCGATCTCCACAGGGTCTGCGGGGTTGTGGAAGTCGATGACGTGGACATCAAAGATAAGCACGGCTGATCCGGGAATTTTGTCCCCTGGAAGAAGAGGATGAGGAGAGCTGCTGGAGCGCTGCAAGGCTGGTAAAGTCTTTCCCTGCTTCTTCCCATGTCCTGTGATGAGCCTGTCCCTCAGAGCCCAGGTTCTGCACGTTTACCTGCACCGTTCTCCCCGTAGGCCAGGTGTGGGGGGACGACCACCCGCCGCTGCTCTCCCACGCAGACCCCCTGCAGGCCCTGGTCCATGCCAGGGATGATGTAGCCCTTCCCAATGTAGGTGTTGTAGGTTTGATTGCGGGAGTAGCTGCAGCAAGAGAAGGCCCCAGTGCCATCAATCCCTCCCCCAACCCCTGCACCCCAACCCACACCCCTTCTCCCAGCCTCTCCTGCTCCCACAGGAGCGAACCTTCTTCCTAGGGATGCAGCAAACAGGTGGTATCCTTTTTAGCCTATTTCATGCGTGTTACCACCCTCTCCTCCCTGCCAGTTCTCCAGGCTCTCCTTGCAGCCGTGGGGCAGGAGGGGACATCAGGGGCTCTGCCCACACCTGGAGTCGAAGAGTGTCCCGTCCATGAGTGTCCCGTTGTAGTGGTACCGCACAAAGTCCCCGGTCACAGCCCGGCGCTTGCAGGGCTCCGGCACCTCCAGGTGCTCCAGGAAGACGCCGTCCTTGGGGTTGTGGAAGTCCACCAGCAGCACGCTGAACACCAGCGATGCCTGCGGTGGGATCACGGTCCCTGGGGAGGGGACATGGCTCAGCCCAGATGAGGGTCCCGCTGCACCACAGGGCCTCTGGGCAGAGCTGGGAGGGAAGGGGCTGGTGTGAAGGGTGGGGCCTAGCTCACCATAGCCCTTCTCCCCATAGGCCAGGAATGGTGGGATGATGATGCTCCTCTTCTCCCCAGCACACATGCCCAGCAGCCCCTGGTCCATGCCCTTGATCAGCCACCCAGTGCCCACGTAGGTGTCGTAGGTGCTGCCCTTGCTATAGCTGGTGGGGGAAAATGAGGGTGGGGATGGCTCCAGGGTCACACCAGCACCCCCAGCTGGAATGGTGCCATGCCAGAAGCTGTTTTGGGAGTCATGGAGCTGCACCAGCCCAGCAGGGAGTGCCCGGTGCCCTGAGGCATCGCAGCACCCCATACCTGGAGTCGAAGGGGGTCCCGTCCAGCAGGGTCCCGTTGTAGTGGTACCGCACGAAGTCCGAGTTCTCCACCGTGCGGTTGCAGCGCTCGGGTTTGGACACGGTGGTGACCTGCAGCTTGTCGTTCTTGTTCCAGATGTCCAGCATGACCACGTCGAAGTACAGGGTGGCATCTGGGGGGATCAGCCCCGCTAAAGAGGTGGCAGTGAGGACAGAGCACCTTAGATGAGACCAGCACCAAGCCCAGTGCCCCTTGAAGCCCTCTCGAGCCCACTAGTGCCACCACCCGTGCCAGCCCCTGGGAAAGCAGGCTGGGAGCAGGACCCCTCATTCCCAGGGAAGCCCTGCCTCGGCACCACTTGCCCTGGCCATGGAGCTGTCCCTGCTGACACTGGCCTCGGGGGGGTTGCCCCCTCCATCCCCCCGTGCCGTGGCCCCTTACCCACGCCGATGCTGCCGTAGCCCAGGTGGGGCGGCACGATGAGGTGACGCCGCTCGTTCACGCACATGCCCTGCAGCCCCCGGTCCATGCCCGTGATCAGCCGCCCGACGCCCACCACGCCGGCCACCGTGGCCCCTCGGTCATAGCTGGGGCGAAGGGACAGGCCCGTCAGAGGTGCAAGAAAGGATGAAGCTCCCACAGCTGCTGGGGGGGCACAGCAGGGGGACAGGGCTGCCCCCTCCCCGAGGTGCAGGCAGCCCACCACAGCCTGTGAGTCTCTGTGCTGCAGGCAGAGCTCACAGCTCAAAAACACGGATCCTGATGGGCTCAGTGCTGCAGTGTTGGGGGGCAGCTGCCACCTGCAGCACTGCTCAGGGCTCCAGCCTGACCTGCACCCCCAGCACCCATCAACCACCTCCCCAGGTCTCACCCACAGAGCTGGGCTGGAGGCCAGCAGCTCCCTGCTGCTTCCAAATCATTTTGCATAGGGCACATTGGAGCTTTGTGCAGCAACGAGGAAAGACAATGTCCCAGCCTCATTTTAAACTGCAAATTTGTTTTTATTTTTAAACCTTGAAACACTCCAAGAAGTAACTGAGGGCATCTAAGATAAATTGAAATCCTTAATCCCCTTGTTTCTGTGTCCCTGGTTCTCCCCCTGCTCACGGTGCTGCAAACCAGGGGCTGCTCCCAGCTCAGGTCCCAGCCAGTGTGGGCAGAGCAGGGGCGATGCAGGGCTGAGGGACACTGAGTGGAGTGAAGCCTCCGGGGTAATGAAGGGTTTTGCCGCTGCCACGTCTCCCAAGTGCTTCAAGCGTTTTGCTGCCTGTGCAGCACAAGCAGATACATGTTACTGAGTGCAGAACACCCCACCTGGGGCCAAATCCTGCCTGTGCTCGGGTCAGGCTCCCCCACGGCCCCGCCAAGCTGAGGGTGTGCAGGCTCCCAGAGGGGCTGGGGGGAGCTGGGGGACCCGGTGGGGCAGCCTGGGCGGGGGCTGCAGCCTGGCTTGGGGGTTTGCTTGAGGCCAGGCCGGGCCCCCCAGGCTGACACGTGTACAGAGCTCCCCGGGGCCATGTGCTCGCCCCAGCACCCGCCAAAAGCCCTCCTTGGGGTCAAAGCTGGGGGACTGGGCACTGTCTGGAGCGGGCAGCTGCCTGCCCTGGCCTGGCTGCCCCTGGCCCGGGGCTGGGGGAGGCATGCAGGGTCCCGCCGCAGCTGCCCCCCGCATGCAGCCGGCACAGAGCCGCGGGCGATACCTGGAGTCAAACTTTTTGCCATCTTTAAAGGTCCCATTGTAGTGGTAGCGAATGAAATCCCCCATCTGCGCCTCCCGCAGGCAGATTTTGGGGATATAGTATCTGTCTATCACCACGTCTTCCAGGGGGCCGGGGTTGCCCAGCGCCGGGGCCCCCAGGGTGCCCAGGAGGAGGAGGAGGAGGAGGCAGCGGCTGCCCGGGGCCATGGCCATGGCGCTGGGGCTGCGGCGGCGGAAGGGCCCGGCGGGGGAAAGGCGGAGAAGGGGGGTCCGGGACGTCCCTTCCCTTCGCCTTCCCTCCCTTCCCTTCCCCTGCGCCCGCCCAGCTCGGCCCTCTTGGAATTTCTGTAGACGTGTCCGGGCCCCGCCGCGCTCCCCCCGCAGCGCCGGGAACAGACACCGCGGCAGAGAACGATCCACGGCAGGAGGGCAGGAGGGGTTGTTTTTGTCCCCTCTTTTGTTTTCCCNGAAAAGCTGACTGGGCGTTTGGGGAGCGTCTGTAGGCCCAGCCCCAGGTCCAAGCGCTGCCGCGCCTCCTCTTCCTCCTCCTCCTCTTCTTCCTCTTCCTTCTCCTGCCGCTGCCAGGTCATCACGCCCAGCCCAGGATGCTGCTGCTCAGTCCCAGCAGTTTGGGAGAGTAAATGGAAGGAATTAAGTGCTTTAATAATGTGTCTGCTGCTGGCAGAGACTTTATTGAGTGGCAATAATTAAAAACATGAAACTTTCCTTCCAACAGTCCTTCCCAGGCAAGCGCAGTCTCAAACACACAGAGGTGTTGCCCACACATCCCCACTCCCCCAAAACCATTGGCAAGAGCCCTCAGCACGTGCCAGTTGGGAAATGCAACAGGTTGTGAGCCCAAACCCAGCTCCTCTGAGGCTCAGCACTACCGATGAGAGCAAAACTCCAGCAAAGCACCACTGGCTCCCTCACCTGGACCCGGGGTGCTCTGGAGCCCCCCAACACACCACACCAGGGCTGAGCAACCCAGCACTGCTTGGAGCAGCTCGGGAGGACTTGGGGCTCTGCCCATGGCCTGACAGGGGCAGGGCCTGGCTCGGACAGTGAGTGCTGGCAGGGATGGTGGCATCCCAGCCACGTGCGGTGCTGGGCACTGCCAACAGCCTCTGCTCCATGGGAGAAACCTCAGCAGCGTCCTGGCTCCTGCCCCGCGCTGTGACATCCCTCAGCTCCACTGTCCAGCCGGCGACAAAGCGCTGGGCTTGGGCCGGAGCCAGTGTGGCCATGCCGAGGCCTGGCGTGGGACAGCCCTGGGGCCAGGATCTGGCACAGCGCAGGGCGTGTGGCCTCAGGCTTGGCATCGGCCAGCAGCGCGGCCACCTGCGGGCACCGCGGGCCTGGGGGGTCCCGCGCAGTGTGTCACCAGGCTCGTGTCGCTCCGTGGTGCGCAGCGCTGCTCACCCCC
>VYXB01002811.1:18391-51454 GCA_013397135.1 Pachyramphus minor
CACGGTGAGCGGGGACACCGGGCGGGGGCCGGAGTCGCCAGGCATGGGAGAGGGACGGTGAGCGGCACCGGGGCACTGGGCGAGGAACGATGGTGAGCGGCAATCGGCCGACGGGATCGGGCAGGGAGCGCTCCGGTGAGCGGGACTAGAACCGAGCAGCACCGGGCGCCCCGACTCGTCCCCGCCGCCGCCAGCCGGGGCAGGGCTCCTCGTGTGCTGCCCGTGATCGCGGCCGGTCCCGCGCAGGGTCGGGCGGGCGGGTCCCCCGGGCTCCTCCCGCGGGCGCAGCTCTGCGGGAGCCCGTTTGGAAGTCGCGACTCCGCGCCTCGGTGCGAGGCGGCTGCTCCTGCCCCATCCCCGGCCCCGCCCGGAGCTGCCGCTGGGCGGGCGAGGCCCTGGCACGGTGCTCCTACGGGGTTCTTACGCAAACTGGGCTGCTCCGTGCCCCGAGGCACATCGGGGGACACCGCGTGCTGCCCTCGAGGCCGCACCGGAGCCCCTCGACACCTCCGTGCCCACCCGCGGGGCCGGGGCTGCCCTTCGCCCACGGCCGGGCATGTGGAGTCGGGGGGCTGAGGGGGCCGAGGGGGATCCGGGTGACCTGGCATCACCCAGCCAGCCCCCTGCGGATGAGGAGCGCTGGGCACAATGCGGTGGGGGGGTCCCAGCTGAGCTCCTGACAGCGGATATCCGCACCGGGAAACATGGGGGGAGCGAAACTTGGCTGTCTGTCTGATGTTTGGAGAGGAGAGAGCACTCTAATTGCGTTAGCTGAGTGATTAGCTTAATTAATCAGGTTTACAGCACAGATGAAAGGATAATGCTGAAATGTTGCTGGGAGTTGCCCAGAGAAGGCAAACGTGGGCTGTCATACGAGCAACGCGGAGAGAGGAGCGTGAGCACTCACCGAGGGCACGGTGGCTGCCGGGGCCGGGCCCGGGGGACCTGTCGTGCCCACAGGGGTATGAAGGCATCAGCCTGCACCCGCTCTGGCCAGGCTGCAGGTCCCTTGCACTGTTGGGGTGCCTGAGTGAGCCCTATGTCTGGGGTGATGCTCCCTGTCAGACTCTCCGTACCAGAAGGGTGGTGGGGTTGGGGGCGCCCTGGGACCCAGCTGGGTCTGGTCCCCGTAGTCGCTTCACCTGCTGCTCCAGCCCACGTTGTGCTGATTTTGGCGGTGGTGCCAGCCCCGACACCCACGGGCCTGGTGTCCATCTGCCGTCGGCTGTCGGGGAGCCGGGGGCACAGCGACTCCCGCCAGCTGCCGCGGGGATGGGGCTGGAGCGGTGCCGGGGTCTGGAGCGGTGCCGGGAGCATTTGCTCCGGGCCCTCACTCAGCCTCATCCAGGGCAGGTGCGGTGCCCGCGGGAGCTGCTCCAGGCCCCACTCTCAGGGTGTCCGGCCCAGCTGGAACCGGGGCTGGAAAGGTTTCAAGGTCCCTTTCCGTGTCCTTGTCGGTGTCGGAGCTGCTTGGAAGGGTGCAGGGCACCCGGTGGAACCGTCTTTGTGCATCTGAAGCCTGTGGTTGCTCACTGCTTTGGAGGATTTCCCTGAAGTGTCATGAAAAACCCATTTTGCTGCTAATTTGGCTTAAACAAGTTGGCCGTCAGGATGGGGACTGGCGCCTGTGGCTGAGGGTTGTTCTCCCTTCCAGGCCCGGCCGCTGTGCGGGCGCTGGGGCAGATGTGGGTTCCCAGTGCTCAGGGTGCTGGTGAAGGTGTGGCGGCCGCGCTGGGCCCTCCCTCAGACAATGGCGTTACAGTCTATTGTCTGGGCGATGTGCCGTGTCCTTGCCGGCTCCAGGAAGCGTGTTCATCCCCGTCGGGGCGAGCCAGGCTGCTGAGGGGGGTCTCCTGGGGCTGGGTGTGCGAGTGGTTTGTGCACCCTGCCTGGTGCCCCAGCCTCCGCGGGTGGCTCATGGCCAGGGTGCAGCTGGGGACCTTGGGGAGTGTCCCCTCTGGTCCCAGTGCCATATTTCAGTGTATCATTCTGCGCTTCCCTAATCCCATTAACTCTCCCCTTTGTCTCCCCCACCTGAAACCCTTACTCAGCCCTCGCAGCCGGGCAGGCACTGCGGTGCAGCTGCACAGCTCGTTCAGCTCAGCCTGTTCCTGGGAGGACAGTTTCCCTTCAAGGCTGTGGTTTGGTGTGGGAGCGCTTGATGGGATTTGGCTTTTTATCACACTTCCAGATCTCCGGGATTTAAGACGGCGCTTCTGCCGGGCGCGCTGCCGCTCGCAGATGGCAGAGCTTGGGAGCAGAGCTGCCCTTGGCCCCGCTCCGCAGGCTGGGGGAGCGGAGCCTCTGCACAGAGAACTTGTAGAACTTTAATTACAGCATCTGTACCGAGGCTTTTGCTTGTCTTGGAGGTTTAAATTAGACTGACTTCTAATTAGAAGAAGTTACAAAGAAATGTAATGTCTAATAAAGAAGTACAAGCCTACCTGGGACTTCAGCTGGTGTTTCCCCACCTAGACAGGGTGTGTGGGCACCAGCATCACGCAGAGCCAGGCATAGGTGGTGGTTCTCAGTACCAGGTGGGTCTGTGTGGATGAAAGCAGCTCAGGAGGACACCAGGGCTGCATTGGTCCCTTGAATTACACTCTCTGTTTTAGGAGTGCTGGTTTTACCCACCTTTCCCCATGGACACTCTTTGGTGAAGTGGTGCAGGACAGTGGGGGTGAGAAGGTGCAGGTGCTTCCTCTTAAAAAAGGCCTAAACACCACGTCTGTGCTTAAACAGGGCTGACCTTGGAGCCATGCAGGTCCCTCGGATGTGCAGAGCTCCTCATCCCCTCCCCTTCCCACCTCTGGCGTGAGAATGCTGCCCGGCTCCTTGGTGGCTGTGGGGGGAGGTGAAGATGTTTCTATTTAGGCAGAGGTTTCAAATACCCTTCTAAATACGCCAGCCCCGATGAGTTCTGCTGTGGCTGCTGACAGGCCTGGAGGCATCTTGACACGCCTCGGCCGCTCGGCTGCGGAATGGCTTTGGAAACAGGGCAGGAGCCTCGTGCCGCGGGTGCCGGGGCTCGTCGGGCAGCCCGCGACATCTGCGCCGTCTGATCCCGTCCTCGGGCTCCTTCCCAGCCCCGGAGCTGGCAGCGGGGTGGAGGCGGAATGCTCGGTGTTTTCCCAATATCCCACGCCTGGCTGATCAGACCTGGGAGGGTGTGACGGCAGCAGTGCCCTCGCAGGGGGGTTGCCCGGTGCTGGCAGGGTCACGGATCCCGTGGGGTGGATGCATTGGGGTCTCGCTTGGATTTGGGGGTGGGTGGCTGGATGAGGCGCGTGTGTGTCCGCAGAGGGGGAGAGACCTTTGGCTGCTGGCAGGAACCTGCCGTAATCGCGGTGACGCGCGGGCAGAGCCCTGGTGACAAATCATTAACTTGCTCCGACAGGCCGGGTGCTGACGGCTGTTGGTGATAATTTCATGTGAAGCGTCTGAACTTTGCAGCTGTAATGCAACTGGATGGAGAAATTAAGCTGGGGCTCAGCACCTCCACCTCCCTCCCCGCTGCAATGGCTTCTCTGGCAGGGCCAGGTGGCAAACCCCATGTTCTGGACACTGGCTGGAGCTGGGAACAGCCTCCAAGCCCCAGAGCCTGCAATTATTGTGTTCTTAAAGAACAACTAGTTCTTTGTGCTCTTTAAAACAAAATAATGATTTTTTTTGTCCAGATGGAGTTATTGTGATTAATTGCACCATGCCAGTTCTCCTTTCCATGGGCAAGTGGCAAATTCCCATCTTTCCCAGCCATGACTCTAATGAGATCAGCAAACTTTATCTGAGGAGGGGATGTGCCCGTGTGGGTCCTTCCAATCCTCTGGTACCTCTGTGGATTGTGGTGTCTGTGCCAGCAACTGGGGATGCGGGAGGGGAGATGTGCTGCCAGAGACCCTGCCATGGGTCTTTGGGAGGTGAATGTCCCTGGAAAAACCTTCCTGCCATGGGGCTGCCGTCCTGCAGTGGCCCTTGCCCCATGCCCAGGAACGGGGAGGGGTGGGTGTCATGCCTGGTGCTGTTCGTGCGCTCACAGCAGGAGAGCACTTGATGGATAATACTGTGTAGTTTTGTGATGTGAAGTGCCAAAACATCACAGCCTGGGCCTGGCGTGTGCTGGAGCTGTCAGGAGCTGTTAATTCAGGTGCAG
Organism: Pachyramphus minor; assembly: GCA_013397135.1. NCBI lineage: Eukaryota > Metazoa > Chordata > Aves > Passeriformes > Tyrannidae > Pachyramphus > Pachyramphus minor. The sequence goes on from VYXB01002811.1 coordinate 22,542, forward strand.
GAGAGGCATTTCAGGGACGTGCTCTGCGTTGATGGAGAGCATCAGCTGAGCGCAGCGGGTTGTGGTGGAGCTGCCATGTGCTGGGGCTGCTCTGCTGCCAGAGCCTCAGAGCCTGGTCTTGCGCTCAGGGGGGATGCAGCACTCCCATAGCAGGAGAGGGGGCTTTGCGTGGGGCATTTGCCAGCTCACACTTAGCCTCATCAGGAGCAGCTGAAAAACAAAAAGGGTTTAGAACCCCCTCCAGTGAGAGAGCTCAGGTCTGAAGCTCCTGCAATCTGCTGCCCTTCCTGAGTGCCCTGAAGCTGTTGGAGCTGGTGGAGCAGCCAGGAGCCACTCTGGACCTGGGAGCATCCATGAACAAAGGCCATGGGCTCCTTTGTGTGCAGGGCCAGGCCAGTGCTGTTCCGCCTGCTCTAACGAGAGGCTGATCCCCCGCTGCCATCTCCTCCTCATTAAACTTCAAGCTGCTCTCCTTCCCCTTTGAATTCTTCCACTCATCTTCCCTATAAAGCCCCATTGAAAGGGCTCCTGGTGCCGGGATCTGACTCGAACGCTTCCCATTGATGCTGGTGAGGTCTTGACAAGCTCCTTTCTCTGCCTGCTCCTGCTGCGTGTTCCTGAGGATCCTCTTCAAAACTGCTGGAGCTTTTGTACAGTGTCTGCGGGGGCTTCGTTAGTGGCTGCCCCGGCTTCATCAGCCCTCGGTGTCACTGCTGGGCAGCTCTGGGCAGGGGGTGCGTGTGGTGGGGGACCTCGGGGTACAGTTCTCTGGGGTGCACTGGGCCCTGGGTGCCCTTGTCTGTGGGAAGATTGTGCTGTGGCTGCTGAGGCCGGGGCTGTCTGAGCGGGCGGCCGCTAATCCCCGGCTGCTCCAGGAAGGGGGGGACCGGAGATCGCTTGTGTGTAGTGTAAGTGCTTCTAAAATAGAGTCTTTTCTTGTGCTGCATTTATTGAATTGCTTTAACTGCCTCTTCCCCTTCCTTAAAAGCCTCAGTGACTGTAATTGCAGCTGCTTGTACGTTCCCACCACCGAGCTCAGCCCCTCACATGCTGCGGCTGCGTGACAGGGCCCCCAGTGCTGCTGCCCTCGACTTCGGGGGGGTGTGTGCAAGGACAGGGCTCTGGGACCCACACTGCTCCATGCCAGGAGCTGCTGGAGCTGCGTGTAATGGGCTTGGGCTGCCCCTCACAGCCACTGACCCCAGGACCTGGTGCCTGCTCCCATCTGGGGCTTGGGCTGTGGGAGTGCTCTGTGCCCCCCATCTTCTCATTTTGGGGTGACTCCACACTGGGGGTCACAGCTGCTCTCTGCAGGACCCCCCACTCCCCAAGAAGCCCCTGGGCTGTAGATATTTTTGTGTGAAGCACCACTCAAGGCTTCCCTGCTGCTGCTCTGGGCAGCTCAGCTCTGTGTCTGCTGGCTGTGTCCTGCCCGGGGAGGCCGAAGGCCTCTCCAGCAGCCGGAGGGAAGGGTTGGTCAGGCCTGGGGCTGCATGTTTGCCAGAGATTTCCTCTGCAGACAGTGTCCCGGGGGGCCAGTCCTGCCTGGACACTGATCAAATGGCTCCGGGGGCGGATGAGCCGCTGGCCAGTGCCCGACAGCCGTGGGAGCTTCCTCTGAGCTTCCTTTGCCTTCCCCAGCGTTCCTGGCTGCAGGAAGTGGTGGGAGAAGGATTAACCTTCTCCTGGCTGTGACCTGTGTGGGTGACTGAAGCCCCTGACTGTCCCACATCCCATGGCTGAAGCCCCCCATGTGGCTCAGCCCCTTCCCCATTGTAGTACTGGGGGCAGGCTGGAGGTTGTCCCCAAGCATTCTGTCCCCTCTGAGGGCTCCTCCCTGTCTGCCTCACTCTTCCCTCCAAGGAGGAGGGAGGACACCCGAGGACAGAGCTGGAGGACGAGGAGAAGCTCGTTCAGCGTCTGCCCCTCACTGAGTGATGAGCAGGAGACGCTTGACATGGTTCAGGAAATGTCACTGCTCACCGCAGCAGCGTCTGACATTTGCTCCACTGGCCCTGTCACCTCGGGTGCCACTGGCCTCGCTGGCCCCTGTGGTGATGAGCAAACCCTGCTGGGAGGATGCTCAGGGGAAGGACAGATGCTGTGTTTAGCAGGGTGCCTGTGGTCCCTTCTGGGTGGCTCCTGGATCCAGTCTCCTGCTTGGAGCTTGTCTGGGGCTGCTTGCCTGAGCTCGTGTCTGGGCTCGAGGAGCTGTGCTGGCTTTTGATGTCCCTGGGTGCCTTGGTGCAGACGGAGGGGGTGGCTCATGCATAATGCAGGGCTCTGTACAGTGTCTGAGCCCAACTCCTGGAGGTTTGGAAAATTAAGTGCCTGTTAGGTGCCCATAAATTGTAGAGCAGATGTTACCCCTCAATGATGGTGCAGCAGCACCAGCCCCTGCCTGCTCGGCCTGGGGTCCCTGCCGTGCTGCACCCACTTTTCCTCCCTCATCCTTGCTCTCCCTGTGCCTGCCTTGTCCAGGGCAGCTTTCCAGTGTGCTTCTGGGGGTGCTGGGGCCCTGCATGCCAGCTGGGATGGGTGATGGCTCACCCAGCTCCTGCACCACGGCACTGTACCCTACCAGTGCCACAGAGCGCTCTCCTGCCCACCACACCTCTTCAGATGTGATTATTGCTTCTCTCGGGCTTCCTGGCACAATTTGGAGGATCTGCCACCGTGGCCAGGATGACCCAGCTGGAGGACTTGCCCTTCCAAATACCGACGCAGCAGCTCACAAGTGTGGGTGTGGGGCAGCGCGGCACTCCCAGCGCGGCGCTGGGGTTCTCCCAGCCGATCCCTGCTCCAGGGTGGGGAGCGGAGCTGGCTCTCCCCTCGCCCCTGGCACCATGTGTCACACACCGTCCTGCCCCACTGATGGGCCCGCGTGGGAAGGCTCTGCCCCCGCTGTCTGACCACTGTGCATTGTGCACACCCATTACAGCCGCTCTGAGCCTGCCAGTGCTGCTTGACAGCACAAAAAATATCGGATTGGCAGGAGGAGCAGCGCCCTGCTGCGGCTCCAGGAAGGTGGCTGGGCCTGGACGCGGGGGGGATGTGGGATGCTCCCATCCGGAGATGCTCCCATCTGTCCGCTGCTCCCAGGAATGAGGACTTGGGATTTCTCCCTGCAAGCACCGGCCTGTGCGGCTGGCGAGAACTCGGCCGCTCCTTGGGAACAGCTGGCAGTGCCGGGACGAGCCGTGCCAAGCCTGTGCACGCCGGGCCCTGCCGGGACACCCCACGGAACCACGTCCTCGGCCACCACCCGACGTCCTGAGTCAGCCACCAGCGCAGCAGGGGCTCAGCCCCGGCCCCTCGCTCCCCAGGAGGGTGCTGGGGCCCGAGGCTGCTGCCCCAGCCCAGCCAGTCCCTGCCGGGACCCTCACGTTGTGCCGGCGGCTGGAGCGGAGCCAGGGCCGCGCAGGAATTCCAGCCCGGCGCAGGAATTCCAGCCCGGCGCAGGAATCGGGGCCGCTGAAGGTGGTAATTAGGTTGTTTGGAAGTGGGTGCTGCTGCACCCAGGTATGCCGGGCGGCAGCTGCTCCCTTCGCTGCTTATCGCCTCTGAAACTCTGACTCATCCCACTCCTGCGTGGCCGGGAAGGGGCAGGAATCGCGGCAGATGCCTGGGTGATGGGTCAGCGGCAGCAGGGCTGGGTGAGTGCTGTCTCCATCCCTCCCTCCCTCCCTGCCTGCCTCTATCCCTCCTGGCCGTGCTGGGGGCCTGGATGTGGGGCTGGTGACTCACAGCCCTGCAGCCTCCGCCTGCGCCCTGCTGAGCTCAGGCATTAATCCATGAGCCATCCTGCCTTCCCCTGCATCCCCAAATTAAAGACAAGGAAAGCCCAGCCCTGCTCCCAGCAACCTTGGCTGGTTTGTCCTGAGTGTTGGGATGTGCTGGGTTGCCCTGTCCCAGCACTGTGTGGGGAGTGCCCAGCCCTGGACCACGCCGTGGGTGCCTGTGGTGCTGAGCACCCGCAGGAGAGCCGAGCTGGTGGCTTTGTCTGCTTATTTTTAGGTGCTTTGGGAACATCCCAGAGAGCTTCTAAAAAGGTTCATTTTATTCTCAGAGCTATAGCCATGTGGAGCTTGGAGCTCCTGGCATGTGTTCAGCTCTTTGCAGGTCCTGTCTCTAGAAAGGGTCTTTAAAAAAGGTTACAGGAAGCTGGGGGACCCTGGAGTGAGGGATCTGATTGAGGTGTCCCCCTGTGCCAGGCAGAGCCTGCCCAAACCTTGGCTGTGGTGGTGGTGAGACACGGCCTTGTGAGACGCAGCCGTGGTTCATGTCTGAACACGAGCAGCAAAGTGCTGAGCTGTGGGTTCGTCATCCCAGTGCCGCCTTTCATCTCCCGTGGGGGAGGAGGGCAGATAGGGATTGGCTCCATCTCCTCGTGGGCTGTGCAGGGGCCAGCTGCCGTGCTGTTCGGGGCAGGAGAGGGGCAGGAGGGTGCTGTGGTGACCTGGGCTCTCCCAGAGGCATAACCTCTCCCCTCCCTGCCCTGCAGAGCAGCCATGGAGGTGATGAACATGATGGAGCAGCCGATCAAGGTGACGGAGTGGCAGCAGACCTACACCTACGACTCTGGAATCCACTCCGGCGTCAACACCCAGGTGCCCTCTGTCAGCAGCAGGTGCCTTGGGGACGATGAGGAGGTGTATGGGAAGCAGTACACCATCAAGAAGACAACCACCACGAGTTACTGCCAAGGAGGGAACCAGGGCCAGAGCCAAGCGCAGGGTAAGAGGCTGCAGGGCCCAGCACATCTGCGGGCTCAGCTGCTCGGCTCCTGCCTTCCTCTTCCTCCCCCATAGCTGTGCTGCTTCTGGGCACTCCTCCATGCTGTCTTCCACACCCCAGGAGTTGTTGCTGCCTAAAATATGCTCCCTCCCATCCTCCTCCCCAGTGCCAAGAGGCTCTCGCATGGGGGCGGCGCGGCCGGCCCGCACTGTGCACACATCCGAGCAGGCTGGCTTGAGATGGGAACAGCTGATCCCAGCCCACGGATCTGCCACCTGCTCTGCTGCCTGTCTGCCTGCTGGGAATCCTGTCCCAGCGTGGCTGCCAGCATGTGCCATAACACCACAGCACCAGCCCGGCTTCTCCCACTGAGGCAAGAGCGATGCAGAGCTGCAGCCCCACAGTGGAGGAGATGCTTCCCCCAGCTTTATCCCCTCAAAGTGGGATGGTTTGCTCCACTCGACTCTGTGGTTTCCTGTCAGCAATAGGCCCTGAAAGGTTAATTTTCCAGCTCCCTCAGGAGTCAGAGCCACCCTGAGCCCCATGTAGTCCATGTGCCGTAGAGGTGGGGACCGCGGGTGGTGCCGCAGCATCTCGCTTATCTCAGCATCCTTGGTGGGGAGGGCCTCGGTGTCCCTTTTCCCAGTGCCAGCTGGTCCCAAGTTGCAAATATCCTTAATTTTTTAATTAATGGGCCTTGTGTGACAACTGCTTCATCATGCTGCCTAATTGAGTGTTGTCTTATCTCTGTGCTGCTGTATCTGCGTATGCTTTGAAGCTCCGGCTCCATGCAGAGCGTGCCGGGACTGCTGACGTGGCTGGAGTCGCTGCGCTGAGCTCTTGCTTGTCTAGTTGGGATTGGGAAGCAGGGCTGGGAGTGCTCCTTGGAGAGAACCCGAACCTTATGCTGCCTCCCTGTTCACCCCTGCAGCAGACATGGAGGCTCAGCTGGCCATGACCCGTGCCCAGCGTGTCCGGGCTGCCATGTACCCCGAGACGGTGGAGGACCGCTCGCTCCTCATCACCACCCAGCTGGAGGGGCAGCAGACCAACGTGCAGCGCCTGGCAGAGCCCTCCCAGATGCTGAAGTCGGCCATCGTGCACCTCATCAACTACCAGGACGATGCCGAGCTGGCCACACGTGCCATCCCGGAGCTCACCAAGCTGCTCAACGATGAGGACCCGGTAAGGAACTGGGGTTTGCTGCATGTGTCTGTGCGTTCAGCTGCTGGGCTCTCATCCCCACAGGGCTCCGAGGCCCTGTCTGGCTCCTTTCCCTTGGCAAAACTCTGGTTGCCTCTGCCCTGCACCAGGACTGAGCCCACCTTTGCTCACCCGTGTCCCCTCGCACCTGTCCTTGCTGCGGGACCCCCTCTCACGGCGGGCTCGTCTCCCCCCAGGTGGTTGTCAGCAAGGCAGCCATGATTGTGAACCAGCTGTCCAAGAAGGAGGCGTCGCGCCGCGCGCTGATGCAGTCGCCGCAGATCGTGGCGGCCGTGGTGCGCACCATGCAGAGCACCAGCGACCTGGACACGGCCCGCTGCACCACCAGCATCCTGCACAACCTCTCGCACCACCGCGAGGGCCTGCTCTCCATCTTCAAGTCTGGTGGCATCCCAGCCCTCGTCAGGATGCTGAGGTACGGGGTGGGGGTGGGGGCTCTGGGGGTGGATGGCAGAGCCAGGGGGTCCCTCCTGGGCTGGGGGCAGGGGAGGGGAGGACTCATGCTGCCCCCCTTCCTGCTCACTGAAACAAGGGAGTGGGAGACTGGGAGCCTGTGAAAGTCTCCGGGGTTTGCTGCAGGGGGCCAGGAGGAGAGGAGTGGTCCCCCACACTGCCATGGCTATGCAGATGGGGCTCAGGCTCTGCTCTGCCCTGAGGAGGGGGTGTCCCTTCCCTGGGACCACACAGCATGGTGGGCTTTCACTGGGTCCTGCTGAAGGGTGGTCCCAGCTGGTGGGAGCTGGGCTTGGGGCAGCCCTGTGGGCTCCACTTCATCCCAGTGAGCCCAGTGGAGCTCCCACACTGACGTGGTGCTGCCACCTGCCCACAGCTCCCCTGTCGAGTCAGTCCTTTTCTACGCCATCACCACCCTGCACAACCTGCTGCTGTACCAGGAGGGGGCCAAGATGGCCGTGCGCTTGGCCGACGGGCTGCAGAAGATGGTTCCCCTGCTGAACAAGAACAACCCCAAGTTCCTGGCCATCACCACTGACTGCCTCCAGCTTCTGGCCTATGGGAACCAGGAGAGCAAGGTGGGACGGGGACCCAGCCTGCCTGTAGTGTGGGGTCCTGCGGGAGGGAGGGTGAGGGGGCTCCTTCCCAACCTTGCACCTTGGAGACAGAAGCCTGGGAGACAGTGGTGGAGACCCCCCTATGTTGTGTGCCCCTGACGAGGTGACCAGAGCACTCCTGCATGCCAAGGGGTGCCTGGTTTGTGTCCTGGCATGAGCTGGGGAATCCTGAGGAGGAGTCCCAGGAGCCCAGAGCTGCCATGTGCCCCTACCCTCAATTCTTGATGATGCCCCATCCCTGGAAGTGTTCAAGGCCAGGTTGGACAAGGCTTGGAGCAACTTTGTTGAGTGGAAGGTGTCCCTGCCCGTGGCAGAGGCTGGAACTGGATGGCCTTTAATGTCCCTTCCAACCCCAGCCATGCTGTGATTCTGTCTTGCAGCTGATTATTTTGGCCAATGGAGGACCCCAGGCCCTGGTGCAGATCATGCGCAGCTACAACTATGAGAAGCTGCTCTGGACCACAAGCCGGGTGCTCAAGGTGCTGTCGGTGTGTCCCAGCAACAAGCCTGCCATTGTTGAGGCTGGTGGCATGCAGGCCTTGGGCAAGCACCTGACCAGCTCCAGCCCCAGGCTGGTCCAGAACTGCCTCTGGACCCTGCGGAACCTCTCTGATGTGGCAACCAAACAGGTGAGTCTGTGGGACCCCGGGTCCTGTCTCGGTGCAGCATTTTGGAGTGTGTTCGTGCTGGGTGCCGGGCTGCTCGTGCCCCACTGGGTCCAAAGCCACATGAGCTGCAGCAGTGTGTGTGCCTGGCAGGGTGAGGGGATGCCCCGCTGTGCCCAAGTTCCTGTGCAGCATCACGGGGTGCTGATCACTGCCCATGGCCCTGCCCGTGCCAGCCGGCTGCCCGTGCTTCCATGTGTCCCCGGCCTGGGGCCGAGGGTACCACGGTCACTCGGTGGGTGTTGCTGGGATTTGCTCTGGCCCTGCAGCCCTGGCAGCCTGCCCTGGGCTGGCCGCCTGCCCGGCTCCCACAGGAGCTGCCGGTGGAGCCGCTGCCGAGGCGGTTGTGCCCTGCAGCTGGTTCAGGGGTGACCCCAGCCCTGCTCTGGGACTGCTCTCCCAGCCCTTTGCTGCCTCCTGATGCGTTTCCCCATCTGCTGGGGCCACTTCATGTGGATTAGAGTCTGATGCAGCCTGGAAACTATTTTGGCTGTCATGGAACATCCCTGGCTCTGCTGATTGAGGGGGGACGTGGTTGTGGCGTTTTAACTCCTTCCTGCCCTGCTGCTGGCTGTCAGCCGGCTCAGCTGGGACTGGGGTCACTCCGGCACCGTGCAGGGAGCACTGGTGGGGGGATCGGAAGTGTGATCCCGGTGCAGGGAAGCTGATGGAGACATTAAACTCTGAGTGAAGCTGCACATGTTGGAGCAGCTGTGGCTCGTGCTGTGCCAGCACCACGGAGGAGCAGCTCCAGCTGTGGGGGAGCAGGAAACGAGCTGTGTGGGAGTCAGGAACACTGCAGCCCCTCCACTGCTGCCTGGGGGCATGTGGGGCTGGGTGTGGGGCTGCAGCCCCACCGCTGGCTGAGCCCAGGTCTGGCTGTGGGGACTGCTCCCACCTCCCATTCCCACTCCTGCAGGAGGGCCTGGACGGCGTCCTCAAGATCCTGGTGAACCAGCTGAGCTCTGATGACGTGAACGTGCTGACCTGTGCCACTGGCACCCTCTCCAACCTGACCTGCAACAACAGCAAGAACAAGACGCTGGTGACGCAGTCGAATGGGGTGGAGGCCCTGATCCACACCATCCTGCGGGCGGGCGACAAGGAGGACATCACCGAGCCGGCCGTCTGCGCCCTGCGGCACCTCACCAGCCGGCACCCCGAGGCCGAGATGGCACAGAACTCGGTGCGGCTCAACTACGGCATCCCCGCCATCGTCAAGCTCCTCAACCAGCCCAACCAGTGGCCACTGGTCAAGGTAAGGGGTCGGAGGGGTGTTGAGGGCTGGTGGAAGCCAGTGCCACAGTCAAGATGAATCTCTCCTTCCCCCTCCTCTATTCCAGGCTACCATAGGCCTGATCCGCAACCTGGCCCTGTGCCCAGCCAACCACGCCCCGCTGCAGGAGGCCGCCGTCATCCCCCGCCTGGTCCAGCTGCTGGTCAAGGCTCACCAGGACGCCCAGCGACACGTTGCTGCTGGCACACAGCAGCCCTACACAGTGAGTGCCCACCCCTCTGCTCTGCACAGCCTGGCAGCCCAAAACCCAGCCTGTCCCTGGGGTACCCTGTGCCCCTGCTCCAGGTGGCCGTGCCCTGGTGTGGGGGACCCTGGCTGAGTGCTTGTCCCCCGACAGGATGGAGTGAAGATGGAAGAGATCGTGGAGGGTTGCACGGGGGCACTGCACATCCTGGCCCGGGACCCCATGAACCGCATGGAGATCTTCCGCCTCAACACCATCCCTCTCTTCGTGCAGGTCAGGGCTGGGGGCACGTGGGGGCTGCTCTGGGCCACCTCCATCCCGGTGGGCACAGGGAGCTGCAGCCCTGGGCTGGTGGCCCTATGCATCAGGCCCCTCTCTGGCTGCTTCACATGCTGCTGATCTCTGCCACAGCTCCTGTACTCGCCCGTGGAGAACATCCAGCGCGTGGCAGCGGGAGTGCTGTGCGAGCTGGCCCAGGACAAGGAGGCAGCGGATGCCATCGATGCCGAGGGGGCCTCGGCTCCCCTGATGGAGCTGCTGCACTCCCGGAACGAGGGGACGGGTAAGTGCCACTGTGCCAGGGGCTGTGCCGGGGGCTCTCTGCCTCCTGGCACTGTCCCAGCAGGGGCTCTTGGGGCTCCAGTGCTGTGTGGCACCAGGAGCTGAGGCTGCTCCCCATCCCTGCAGCCACCTACGCAGCCGCTGTGCTCTTCCGCATCTCGGAGGACAAGAACCCTGACTACAGGAAGCGCGTCTCCGTGGAACTCACCAACTCCCTCTTCAAGCACGACCCGGCAGCCTGGGAGGCGGTGAGCATCCCAACGAGCCCTTTTCCCTGGGAAAAAGAGCCTCTGGGAATTGCCCTGTCATGCTTCCAGAAGCTCCTGCCAGCACCTCGGACCAGAGCTCGGGGGGGAGCAATGGGCAAATGGGCAGAGGTGGGGGGTGGACGGGCTGTGGCCTGAGCTCCTGGGTCACAGCACCTGCTGCCCAGGACGGGTCTGGGTACCGTGTGGCCCTTGAGCATCACACAAACATGAGCACGAATCCCTTCAGTTGTGACACCTTCTTCCGTAGGCTCAGAGCATGATCCCCATCAACGAGCCCTACTCAGACGGTGAGTATGGTGCCAGCCCTCCCTGGGTGGTCCCCATGGGCTGTGCTCTGGGTGGGCAGTTGTCTCATCTCACCAAACCAGGCTTTTAAAACCTTTCTCTGGTGGCTGCCAGTGAAGTGCCAGCGCAGGCTGCTGGGGAAGCTCGGTGGGATGCTCAGCTCCTCAGCAGCACAAACAGCTGCTGCCCTGGGTGCCTGGGCTGCCCCCAGGCTGGGGGCTGGGGTGGTGGGTGGCCATCATGCCCTTTGCAGCACTGTGTGCCACAGGCTGCCCTGGGTGAGGGAGACCAGGAGGTGGCTGAGGTCTGGAGATGTCTCTGGCTGGCGGGAGCTGAGGTTGCCACGTCCCTTCCCTGCAGAGCTGGACCCTGGCTACCGCCCCATGTACTCGGGTGACATCCCCCTGGACCCCATCGACATGCACATGGACATGGACGGGGACTACCCCATGGACGCCTACAGCGACGGTGTCCGGGCGCCCTTCGCTGACCACATGCTGGCCTGACCCTCCCAGCCCCACACCAGGTACCCGCCGGGCTGGGCTCGGCCCTGGGGCAGCGCGGGTGGCTGGGGGAGGCAGGGCTGGCTGGTGGCACCTGGCGTGTTTGGGGTCCCTGGTGCCACCACGGGGCCCCTGTTGCTGCCGTGGGTCGATGTCCCCATCACCCGTGGGCTCAGCAGCTCTGGTCTCGTCCCAAATCCCCCCTCGGAGGGTGACGGGAGCTCCCTGCCACCACAGGTGTTCTCTCCATGCAGAAGAGGGTGGCCCCAGAGCTGAGCATTCGTGAGAAGGACTTGGGAGACAGAAGTGCCTGAGAAGACAAAACTTTTCCATTCCCACAAGAGGTTTTGTTTTTCGATTAGTTTTCTTCGCTGTGGGTCTGTGGAGAAGGTCCTTCCTCCTGGGACTGCTTCGAGCACCTACTGCCGCATCCAGCATCCAAGAAACTGTTACTGAAGCTTTAAATCACAAACCCTGCACCGTTAGCAACCTTTCATTGGCAAAATAGTCTTTTCTATGAATATATATTTCTTTTTTATTTTTAATATGGTGCCAACGGCTTTTGCCGTCTCTAAGTTTGTGCTTTCTAACTTCCCCCCGATTTGTTCTGCGTGTTAGTGTTCTAGGAGAGGAATCTAACATGGGAAACCCCTTTGCTTCCTGCGAACTCCAGCTGAATCAGGCCAATCCAGAGTTTGCCGAAAGCAAAGGGTCCGTGTCCCAGGACCTTGTGTTTGGCCGTTGGGGTGTCTGAGGTTTAATTCTTTCCCATCAGCTGTTGGGAGCTGACTTTGTGTCCCTGCCTGTCCTGCCAGTCCCCATAGAGGAGTGACTCCAGCATTAGGAACCGTGTCCTTGTACCGATCTCTGTTGCACATTTTAACCCATTTCCCTTCTCTTTGGTGAGTGGTGTGTTTCCGTCCCCTCCTCCCTTATCTAACGCATTTTTTAAAGAGGCTCTAGATCTGATGGTGGTTTAACACTCCAGCTGGAAAGGGATGGACAGTTACTGGAGTGTGGGTCAGGAATGGAAAGTTTTATTATTTCTGTAAGTTGTTTTTGTATAGACCAAAGCAAAGAATAAAATAACCCCTGCAGCCCTGTGCTGCCCTGAGCCTGTTCTTCTGTTGGCTGCGAACGGTCAGTGAGACCCCTCGGGGCAGTGGGGGGAAGGTGGCCATTGTCCCCCATGGGCCCGTGGGGAGTCCCTCTGTGGGGCAGGGTGACCTTGGTGAGCTCATTCCCACGCTCGGCACCCGCTTTGCCTGGCCCAGGGCCCGGCTGCCGCAGAGCTCAGCAGGACACGGAGCTTCACGTGCCGTGCTCGACACAGGAGTGAGCTGGGGACAAGGCAGCAGGAGCTGGTCTGGGAAGTGGGGGACATCCTTCCTGAGCTCAGCACTGTGACTGCAGCCAACCCCGCTGCTCAGGGATGTGGATCTGCTTCCTGCCACGGCCGTGCCAGGACCAGCGACGAGCAAAACAACAGCTGCTTTCCGGGCAGCCCCGGCAGAGCCCAGTGCGCTTCCCAAGGGCAGTGGGGCCAGGGTGACTCGTGGGATGAGGCTGGGGGCCAGGCAGCCCTCAGCCTGCTGCGTGTACTGCTGGAGCAGGACATGATCAGTGACAGGCCATGGCTCCAGCCCCGTGTGCCTGGGATGGGGGTTTGGCTGGGCCGAGCCTGGAGCCGCCCTCCTGGCTCCCAGCCAGCCTCACTGGAGGTTGCAGGGATGTTCCTGGTGTTAGATGTGGCTGTCTCCAAGGTGTCTCCAAGGCACTGGGTCCTGCGGCCATCCCAGGGCCATGGCCTGGGATGTGCTCCCTACACACCCTAGGGTGCCCTCACTGGGGCAGGACTGCACGTTCTTGGACTCTCATCCCACTATGCAAGAGCTGCCAGGGGGCATGTCCGGGATTCTGGGGGAAAGCAGAGCCAGAAGACACCCGGACCAGAGCAGCCAGTGCTGTTTGCGGGGTTCGCAGGGAGCGGCATCCCTGGGGAGGCTCCTGGAGCCACGGGACGGACTCCAGGTCCCAGCATGCCCGGCCGCGCTCCACACCTGCCGGGCACCGGGCGCGGGGCTGCGCAGGCACCCGGGGCGGGCTGAGCCGGGACCTCGCTCCACCGGGACCACCGTCCTGCTCTCGCCCGGCTCCCGTGGGGCAGGGCCCCACATCATCGGCACCCCTACGGGGGACAGTGGGGTCCGAGGGCGATGGGAACGGGGGGTGATGGGAACGGGGTCGATGGGAGCCGCTCGCACGTGTCTGAACAAGGTTCCCCTGGGGAGAATGAATGTACGTGCAGGAGCTGGGCCAAAATCAGACGCAGGGCTCTGGCAATCCCGGCTGGCTGACTCACCGGCCGGGCTCCCTCCCCGGAGCCAGAGCAGCGCGGCACCTCGGCACGGTGGGTCCCTGTCCTTCCCCGGGGACAAGAGGGGCTGGGACTGGGTGGGAGCTGCTCTCTGGGCAGCACGGTGCAGGATGGGGTCCCGAGGTCTGCTGGGCCCGGTGCCATGGGGCAGAGGACTGGGGGTGCTGTGGGTGTGCTTCGGAGTGTGCATGTTGCCTCTTGCCCGTCCCGTGTGCCAGGGGGGTGCAGGGTGGCCTGGCCTGGGTGCCGTGGATGTGGCAGTGACCCGGAGCATGTGCCAGGAGGGAGAGCAGCGATGCCCTGTCATGAGCCTGGAGATGGGGATGAGGGGCTGCTGGTGCCACAGCCCCCACCGTGGTGGAGGTGGGAGCAGGGGTGGGGATGGGGCAGGGGGCTTGCACAAGGGGCTCCTGCCCCCCAGGGCTCAGGGGCAGTGCCTGCAGTGGCTGCAGCCCAAGCCAGGACTACGGGAGGTAGCAGGAGAGCAAGAAAATGCTGGTTTTATGGCCTGTCTCATGATGTGTTTATGGTTGGGATGGGGCAGTCCCAGATGCTGCCCAGCCCTGCCCTGGGTGGCACAGCAGGTCCCTGCTCTGCATCCTGGCGCTGACAGAGATCACAGACGGACTTTGCTCTCAAGGTGGAGCTCCCAAGGGCGCTTGCTGGCACTGCAGCTGTTTGCCTACTGCCAGGAAACTCAACGGCTCCTTCCCTGCTTGCTCCACAGGCAGGGACCCAGCAGGGACCTCGAGGGGAGCAGGGTCCTGCCCTGTCCCTTCAGAGCATCCTCTGTCCCATCTGGCCCTGGCGCTGATCCAGAAATCACCAAGTCTCTGCTTTGGTGCTGAGCCCCCCACGTCACAGCAGCCGCCACAGAGCAGGTACACTGACCCCTTGCCACCCCCAAACCTGCCCCATGTTTGGCGTGGCTGCCGAGCTGGGGTCCATTCCCACAGCCCCCCTGCCCCACTGGCAGGGAGGAGGGACACCTGAGCCCTGGCTATGCCATCCATGTCCTCACCAGCCTGGGACGTGTTGCCCCTGGGAGAGTGTTTGTCCCATGGCAGGATGCTGGGGGATATGGAAGTGTAGGGTATGTCCCTGGTCCCTAGACCATCACCTGAACAGCTCCTTCTCCCCAGGCAAGGCCCAGAGAAGGGAATCTGCTGCCCACCAGTGCCGCTCCAGGGAGGCAGAGTGGAAGGTGCCCCTCCCCATGGCAGCCGGGCCCCCACGTAACACCAGCCAAACTGGACACCGTGGTCCCACGAGAGAATCCCCCCGGCCAGAGCCCACCCGCCTGCCGCCTCCAGGCCAGCCCAGACTCAGCTGTCACTGCCTGTCCCCACACTGACCCGGCGTCCCACGGGCCGGACACGGGCACACACCGCGATGCCGCAACCATCACCGGTGGGTAGGGATGGGCAGTGCCAGTGGGTGGCCCGGGGCAACCGGGATGAGTAGGGGGAAGAGCTTGGCCAACTCCAGGCTGGTCCTGCATCCTGCCCCCATCCTGTGGCTGGGGCTGAGCCACTGTCCCGACATCCTTCACCCCACGCCAGGCCCCTGTCCCCAGCACCACTGGGCCGGGCAGAGCGTGGCCAGGAGATGGCAGTAGGACCCTGCCCGCAGACAGCGGGGGGGGACAAGGGCAGGGGATCCCCCAGTCCCCACAAGAGTGGCTTTGGGGGCAGACCCATCTGGTGGCACCAGCCCCAAACCCCAAGGGGACAGAGGGGGCTGAGGGGTGCAGGAAGCGCTCCCCTGCCAAGGCCCCCATGCACCCCATTCTGCTCGTGTGCCCCCCACCCTGGGCTGACACCGTGCCCCTCTGTCCCCAGAGCTGTGCAGCGGGGATGTCCCCGAGGTGGAGATCATCAGCCTGCTGGGCGAGCAGCTGCCCCGCTACACCCTGCGGGCTGACACCATCTTTGGCTACGACCACGGTGACTGGCTGCGAGCCCCCCCNCCCCCCAGGCCCCCCACAGCCAGCGGCCCCCCTCACCCCCCAGCAGATCGAGGAGACCCTGCAGTATTTCCGTGAGTGCCCGAGGGCCAGTGAGGGTGGCGGGGCTGGCAAGGGCAGCGGGGCACAGGCCACAGCAGCTGCGCGGGGTCGGGACGGCGAGGGCAGCCCCGGAGCTAATCACTGCTAACAGGATTGACGGGCTGGATTTCCTCAGCCAGAACATCCCCGGCTAATTCTGAGAGCAGCTTCTGCTGAGCAGAGCCGGATGCTGGGAGAGAGCCTCTGTCTTCTCCTGGGACCCCCTGCATGTCCCTGCTCCCCTGCACTGTGCCGTGGCTTGCAGGGTGGGACACTGGGGGGTTGGTAGAGGGTGTGCCAGTGAATCCCAGTGCTGCTGTCCCCCCCAAAAGGACAGCCTGACCCCCACTGTGGGGGTGCTGCTGCAAAGTCCCCAGAGCTGTGGGGTGTGGATGCCTGGAGGGGAACCCCCACAGCCCCCATGGTTGGGCAGGGCTGATGCCCACAGTGCTGTGGCAGGGCCCGTTCCTGGTGTGGGGTTGGGGTTCAGCAGGGGTTCAGCACAGACAGATTATCTCTGCTTTGTTTCTGCCTCTGGCCTCCATGTGGCGGGGACAGGATTAGAGCGAGGGGCTGGGGGGGATGGATGTGGGGCAGCAGGAGACAGATGGGGCTGAGGCTCCCAACCCCCTGCCCACACCAGACTGGGCTGGGGGCGAGCCCTCTCCATGCCCTGCCTGTGCTGGCAGCCTTCCCCATCTGGCTGCTCGTCTCTCTGTTCAGCAGGCAGTGGGGTGCAGCCCCCAGCCATCAGCACCCCTGACCCTGCAGTGACAGTAGAAAGGATTGAGCCCCAAGCCCTGTCCCTGAGCCACAGGGCAGGGAGCTCCCAGCTCTGCAGGACCCTGGCACCCCCCTCCATGGGGCCAGCTGTTCTCAGTGCTGGACCCCTGCAGGTCACAGTTCCCCCAGTGCCGCTGGTGTGTGTGGGTGTGGAGGGGCCCGTGGCATCATCCCTTTACCCAAACCTTTAAGCTGCCATCAGAAATAGCCCCCTGTAATCTGCTTGAGCAGACACGGGGAACCTGCCCGGAGGAGCAAATCCTGGGGCTGGGGATTAGGAAGAAACAGCTCTTGCCTGTCCATGTGGAGATATGTGCTCAAGTCCTTGGGGTCCCTGGGGGGTGGGTGCCCAGTTCTGGCTGTGTCCCTCACCTCACTGAGGGAAACACCAGTGCCAGGAGGAGGAAGAGGCTGGGACTGAAGGCACTTGCTCCGGCCCCTGCTCTGGGAGTGGTTATGGCAGGACATGGTGGGTGTCAGGATTCCAGTGGGTGGGAGTCCAGCAGGCAAAGGAAGGCATCGCATGAGGGGCAGCTCCGGGAGCTCCATTCATCCATTATTTGGGTGCCAACGAGGAAGGGCACTGGGGCAGGTGATGGGGACAGGCAGAGCATGTGTTGGCATTACCAGCATCATGCCCATGCGGCTTGTGCTACGTGCCAGCCAGCTCCTCCATAATTCAGCACACCATGATTTATTCAGCTTTCCTGCTTCCGTGCTGCCTCTGCACCAGAGTGGTTGTGGGGAGCTGAGGGTGCCAACCAGGGAGCACAGGGAGCCTGGAGGGGGCCAGGCTCGTGCCAGCCGATGCTCAGAGCCAAGGGGTGCTGAGTGGATGGGAAAGCCCTTTCCCAGCTCAGGGACCTGGCGGGTCCCAGCACCACACTGGGCACTGCATGTGCAGGGTGTGTGGTGGCTGTGGGCCGTGATGGGGGGACCAGGCCTGGGGTGGCCGAGCAGGGCCCGTTGGAAAAAGCAGACCCTGATCCTCACAGGGCCCAAAACCACTCCCTGTCCTTCCCAAGGGGCAGAAGCCACTGTCTGTGCATAACCCTTGGGGTCAGACCTGTGGAGCTGCTGCTTGGGGACCCCCGTGTCCCCTCTGCATTCATCACCCTTAGGGACCCATGTGTCCAGACCTCCCGTGTCCATGAGCTGGGACCAGAGGTGGGACACAGAGCACAACTGCACCAGCCCCCCGGGGCTGAGCAGGGTTGTCCCGGTGGGTGCCCCAGTGGGGAACCCGGTCCGGGGATGTCTGACAGAGACCGTGTGCCCGAGATGGCTCGTGGGAGTGGAGGGAGTGANCCCGGTCCCGGCCCCAGCCCCGGCCCCGCCGCCGGGGGACGCGCCGGGCAGGTGCGAGCGGACCGAGCGACCCTATAAATAGGCGAGGGAGAGGCTGCAGCGCCTGGGTGGGCTCGGCACGATGGAGATCTGGAGCAGCCCTGCCGCCTACGACGAGTTAAACGGGAACGCGGAGCGCGGCGGCGGCGCCGACCCCATCGCCCGGGAGCTGGAGGAAGGTGAGGGCGGCCCGGGCGGTCCCGCCCCGGCGGTGGGGATGGGGATGCGGCTGCAGCGGGGCCGGGGGCTCCCCGGGACTGGGGCTGGTTCGGAGCCGTGAGCCCGGCTGGGGTCTCCTCCCGGGCGGTGCCGTCCCCTCCCCGCCCGTGTGTTCTCGCAGCCCGGTCCCGTTCGCCGCGTTCCGGCGCGGGGCAGCCACCGCCCGGTCCCTTGGGGATCCCCAGGCTCACCCCGATCCTAAGGAGACCTGTCCCCTCGCCGAGGGTGGCAGGGAGCGGGTGGAGGGACAGGGTGAGGGTCCCTGCCGGGTCTGCGCGTCTCGTGGGGATGGGGGTCCCTCCCCCCTCCCACATCCCTCCGGATCGGGCCTGCAGATGGGTGTTTACATGTTTGCCAGCGCTGCAGCCCCTGTCTCCCAGGGCCAGCCGCCTGCTCCAACTGTAACGATGCTCATGCTCTAATTATTTCCAATTAATGGCTCAGGGGCCTGACGAGGTGCAGTTGGGGACCCCCGTGGTGAGCGGGTCCTGTTGGGGTGTGTAGAGGGGGTTGAGGTTGAGGCTGGGGTTGGCCCCTCTTCCTGTGGACATATTTGGGGTACATGCCCACTGGGGCATGGGGCAGCACCCAAGGCAGTGGGAACTGGATGGGACTGGGGTGGAGAGTGGGGGCATTGCCATGACAGCACACTCACCATTACACAACCCCAGCTGGGGCAGCCTAATGGGATTTGTGTGGCTGAGCCTCCCCGTTAACCCACTTCGTCTGCAGGACTGGGAAGTGGCTGTGACTGGGGGTGTGGGTGGAGACCCTGAGTGCAGCCAGCGCTGCTCTGCCAGGGGAAACTGAGGCACAGACCCTTGGGACAGCAGAGCATCAGCAAGAGCATTGGGAATGCTCTGTGGGGTATAGGCAGGATCTGGGGCACAGGCTCCTGGCTCCCTCTGACCACACAGCTCCAGTGCTGCCATCTGGGCGTGTGCCCAGCACCGTCTGGCAGTGCCTGCGGGCACAGTTGGCAGGATCGGTACTGGGGAGACAGACATCTCCATCCTTGTGCCTCCTCTCCCTGCCGGAGAGGCAGGCAGGGCCATAGCTGGGGCCTGTTCCAGTGTGGTGGTGTTGGTGCTGGGGGCAGCTGCCTGTTCTCACAGCGTGCTGCCTGCAGCTGCTCTGCCCCTGTTGCTGAGTGGATCGTTGTGTTGTGCAGCTGGAGGGGCATCGGGTGGGTGCAGGATGCAGCATCCCCTCCCCCAGAGAGAAACTAGGGCAGGGCTGGCTTCTCGGGGGGGAACTGGGGGAGGGGGCTGGGGACAGATTGGAGGGGACGCTGCCTGTGAGCTGGCTCGGTGCAGTGCCACCCACAGCTATTTACGCTGGAGCTCCAGCCTGCTTTCTGCTGGAAATGTCACCTCTGATCCCATCTCCACTGCTGCCTGTTCCCCGTCCCTCCTTCCCATCCGTGCTTCCAGCAGTGGGGCTGGCACTGTGCCCGTGCTGGGGTGGTGGGGGTTTGGCACATTCCTTGCCACCCCGAGGTGTAGGCAGGGTTGGGGGTGAGGTGTGAGCCCCCCGTTTCCCATGATGCTGGCACGGCTGTGGGGATCCCTGCCCACCTCTGCCCAGCACCACACTGGGTGCTGCCCAGCAGATAAAAGGTCCTTTTTGGTGATCAGCCTGGAGCAGCCTTGTGCTGCCTCCCTCCCGTTCCCTCCACTGCGCAGCTCTGGGGAGAGTGGTGATGTGGAGTGGGGGGCAGTGGGGGGACGGTGGTGACCCCATGGGCCCGTGTGGGCGTTCACCTTTCGGCCTCTCCCCCAGTCCTGTGTGCTGAGCGGGTGGTCAGGATCACCAAGACCTACCACGACATCGACGCCGTCACCAACCTGCTGGATGAGGTATGTTGGACCCCCCACCTGTGTGAGGGCTGGGGGCTGTTGGGATCCTGGGAGCACAGGGGTGGGTGAGGACTGGGGAAGGGATGAGTCCTGGCTGAGACAGACGTGTTCCTTGCAGAAGGAGCGGGACCTGGAGCTGGCAGCGCGCATCGGGCAGTCCCTGCTGAAGCAGAACCGGAGCCTGACCGAGCGCAATGAGCTGCTGGAGGAGCAGCTGGAATTGGCCAAGGAGGAGGTAACAGCCCCTGAGCACAAGTCCAGGCCTTGGCCTCCTGTGGTCCCCTCAGTCATGTCCTGAAGCTCTTTGTCTCTCCAGATTGCGCAGCTTCGCCATGAGGTCTCCATGCGGGATGACCTTCTCCACTTCTACACCACCACGACAGAGGAGAGCGAGCCCACCACCACCACCTCCACACCGTGAGTGGGAGTCCCTCACTGCTGCCCCTGTGGGTTGGAAGGAGCTGTCACCACCACCAGGGTAGCACTGGTCGTGCTCCCTTTCCTCCCCTCCCTCAGCACAGGGCTGAGTTGTTGCAGATTCCTGCCTGGGTGGGCAGCCCCATCCTGCCCGCACTGCGGGTGCTCAGTGCCATCCCTGCTGTCCCCAGGCTGCGCCGGCACGAGTCCTCGCTGTCCCTGCAGCAGTACTTCCAGTACGACACCTTGCAGCAGAAGCTGAAGTGCCTGGAGGAGGAGAACCAGAAGCTGCGCATGGAGGTGAGCAGAGCCAGCTGGTGGATGCCCCTGGGTGCCCACCTCTGCCCTGCTCGCTACAGGGGGACCCGAGCTGCCCCCCAGGGAGGTGGGAGGTGCTGCCCATCATGCTCAGTCCCTCCAACCTCTCCTCCAGGCCACCAGCATCGCCACCGAGACCTGTCAGTACGAGGACCAGGAGCAGCAGCTGATGATCGACTGCGTGGAGCAGTTCTGTATGTGGGGCTGGGGGGTCTGCAGGCAGTGCCCAGCATCGCTGCATGGGCTGGGGCTGGGGGGCCGTGCCCTGGCAGTGACAGACCCTGGTGCCCCCGCAGCCGAAGCGAGCCAGCAGGTCGTTCACCTGTCGGAGGAGCTGGCGCACCGGGCGGAGGACGCGGCGCGGCAGCAGGAGGAGATCACGCAGCTCCTGGCACAGGTCGCGGACCTGCAGCAGAAGTGCCGCACGGTGAGGGTCCCCTGCCCGTGCCGGGGGGTGGGGGGTGCGGGCACAGCGCCCTGATGTGCCCACTCCTGCCCGCAGTACGGCTCCGAGGTGGAGGAGCTCCAGCAGCACCTGACTGCGGCGAAGGAGGTGCAGCAGCAGCTCCGGATGGAGGTGAGGGCCACGGGTGCCCCGGCTGGTGGGGGGTCCTGCCAGCTGCCCCCAGGGCCGTGCCCGAGCTGTGCCCTTGTCCCCACAGCTGCGGGACCTGCAGGAGAAGTACGTGGAGTGTGGTGGGATGCTGCAGGAAGCGCAGGAGGAGGTGAAGAGCCTGCGGAGCCGCAGCCTCCCCAACAGCACCGTGAGCCGCTACAGCGCAGCCAGTCTGCTGCCCGTGGTGAGTGCCTGGGGGTGGTGGGAGGTGTTGCTGCTCTCCCCTCTACTGACACTGTGTCTCCCTGCTGTGTATCCAGGACTCACTGGCGGCTGAGATCAAGGGCATGATGAGGAAGAGGACTGACAGCTCCTCCTCAGACTACAAGTGAGCGCTGGCACCGGTGGCTCATTCTATGCCTTGGGACGGGGGTCTCAGGGGTCTGGCTCACCCCCACCCGCTTCCTGCCCACAGGAGTTACCTGCGTGTCTTTGAGACGGTGAAGGCAGTGAACCAGGCAGCCAAAGCCAAGTCCTGCTCCGAGTCTCCCCGCCACATGCCAGGCTCCAAGCAGTTGTCAGCTGCCCACTCTGGGGGGGCCAGCACCCCCCACATCAGCTGCTCTGGCTCAGAGGGTGCCCGGTGAGTGCCAGGGGGGTTAACTGGGGCCAGTGGGACAGTGGTCGCCCCTGTGCTGGAGCCGAGGTGCTGGTGACCTCTGGTCACACCGGAGCAGGAGTCGGCCTGGGGCAGGGAGGGCAGGATCCAGCACAGCCCGGGGTGCGGTGCGGCACCACGGCCCTGGGCACCAACACTGTGCCTGCCAGCAGGGCCGAGGGGTCGGGCGGGGTCCCCCGGGCAGCCCCGGGCCGGCAGGACCTGGAGGCTGCGGTGCAGCGGCTCTCAGCGCGGCAGCAGAGCCACTCCTCCGAGGAGCGCTCCTTCTTCGAGGCCGAGCGGGAGCACAAGCTCTGGCGCCTGAGGGACAGGGTGAACTCCAGCGGCTCCCTCACCCCCAACGAGAGCATCGTCTCCACCGGGACCAGCTACTCGAGGGGCTCAGAGCTCACCAGCGGCTCCACCTTTTCCCTCGGCTCCCTCACGTACCTGCCTGACAAGCTGCAGATTGTGAAGCCACTGGAAGGTGAGGGGCAGAGGAGGTGCAGAGCTGGAGGTGCCATGAGGGTCCAGTGGCATTAGCTGAGCCCCCCTGGCTGTGTCCTGTCTCCAGGCTCTGTGACACTCCACCACTGGCAGCAGCTGGCACAGCCCAACCTGGGTGGGATCCTGGTGCCCCGTCCCGGGGTACTCACCAAAGACTTCAGGCAGCTGGACATCGACCTGGAGGAGGTGTACAGCCTCAATGACCTGGAGGAGGATGACGTGGACACCGGCTCCTTCCAGCTGCTCCCTACCTCAACACCCACCAAAGCCAAGGAGCGCCCCAGGGGTGAGTGCTGGGTGAGGGGACAGAGGGGACGCAGCCCCCGGGACTCCCCTGTCCTCCTGCACAGGCTTCCCCTCGCTCCCCGCTGCGCTCTCCCCTCTTGCAGCAGCCTGTCCCTGCCAACCCCTGTCCCCAAGGGGAAGCTCTGTCTGCAGCTGCACGAGGGCCTTTCTCCAGCAGCCACCCCGGGGTGAACCCTCTCTGTCACCCCAGTGTGCCCCTGCTGGCCCCTGGTTGTGTGGAGGGGGCAGGTCTGGGACAGATGGCATCTCCTGGTCCCATCTGTGCTCACAGCCCCCTCTGAGCAGGCACTGGAGCCCAAGCACTGCTGGAGCTGTGCCCCGCACATGGAGCTTCGGCTCTCTCCCCTGCCCCCTCTGCCTGTCCCTGCCCCCCCTCGCCGTTGACCCCTTGTCTCCTGTCCCTTCCAGTGTTCCTCTCTGTTAACAACCTCCCCCAGACCCCGTCTACCTTCACCATCACCACCTGCCACATCCTCCACCCCACCACTGCGATCACCACGGTGACACCCAGGTAAGGCGCAGGGCCCCTCCTGCCTGCGCTGCCTGCACCCTCCCTGCTGTGCCCCCTGCCCTCTCCCCCTCTGCCTCTCCCCCCCTGCAGCTCGAGGAAGCCACGGGCTGGGGGCCACCTGTGGCCACTGCTGCTCTGAGAGACGCTGGCACTTGAAGCGTCCCCAAATCTGGCTGCTGGGGCTGTCTGTGTGCCTGGGGCTGTGCACCCCCGGGGGGCTTGGGACCAGTCTTTCTCCCCCCTGCCCCCTCCTGCACTGCAGCACCCTGAGGGGGTGGAGAGCCTGCCTGGGGGGCTCTCCCTGGGGAGCAGTGCCCGGGGCACAGAGCAGTGGAGAATGGACACTGCGGGGCAGCAGCCAGGACATTTCCCCAGCTGGGTGCTGGGCTGACCCTTCATTAATGAGCACCAGTGATTAGCCCTAATGACCCCCCCCCCAGGCTCCTTGGGGGTCGGTGTGAGCTGGAGTTCATTGTTAGACAAAACCCTGCATGGCTGGAGATTGCTTGTGGAGCAGGGACTGTGTCCCAATACTTCCTGGCTGCTGAGGAGCTGGGGGCCCATGGCCACAGTCCCCCTGTACCTGGCCCTGAGCTCTGGGGCACTGGGCAGTTTGCAGCACAGGGGTGTCCCATAGCCCAAGGCTCATCAGGTGAAGGAGGAAAGGGGGTCCTGCTCCTGCCCCCTGCAGCAGCATCCCCTGGGCCCCACTGACCCCTCACTTCTCTCTCTTCCCCTCCAGTCTGTATCATGCCGTCGTGCCTTCTTGTGGGCCCTTTGAGGGGCTGAACCTCAGCAGCCCCTCGCCAGAACAGTCTCCCCCCACGCCGGTGTTTGGCCCTGGACCCCCGAGCACCCCCATGGGACTCTTCAGGCTCCTGCTGGGGCAAGATTCCCACTCAGCACCAGGGACTGGACTGTGGTGGGCCCCCTCACTCTGCTCCCAGGACTCCCAGCATGCTGAGCCCCGGCCCTCCCCTGTGCCCCGGGGGCAGGATGGATCCCCCCCCAGGAGCAACATCTTCAGCTGGAACCTGGTGGAGAAGCTGCGGCGCCTGGGGCTGGACAAGGTGGTGGCCAGAGGGGAGATGTCCCGTGCCCAGGGAGGGCACAGAGGGGCCCAGGGCACCCTGACCTGACACTGCTGCAGAGCCCCTGGGCTCATGGTGAGACACATCCTCTTCCTTGCCCATCCACGGGGAAACGGAGACAGGACAAGCTTCAGCCTCCTCTCCAGGTGCTGCCCAGGACTGGCAGCACTCCTGGCACTTGTGGAGGGCTTTGCCCTGGCTGCAAGGACAGAACCCAGTGCTGTTCCCCATGTGTGGGGAGTGCAGGGGTGCCAACTGACCCTGTCCCTGCTGGGGGTAATGGACCCTTCAACGGAGCCAGTTCCTGGCAATAAAAACTGTTCCTGCTTCTGCTGAGCCTGTTCGAGGAGCAAGGGGCAGCTCAGCCCTTCGGGGCTCTCCAGATGCTGCAGCAACGGGTGATACTCAGGTGGGTGCTGGGGGAACCTGCTTGTGCCAGGGGGAGACCCCCCCCAACCCAGGCTGGGCCCCTGGCCAGCACCTGGACTGGCTTTGAAAGGGAATGGTGGTTTGAACTCTTTCCCCCTCACTGAGTAGCAATAGTAGCAGCTCCCACAGCTCGGGGTATGTCTTGGGGCGCCGCTGTTGCTCCCACTAACCCGTCCCTCACCCTGGGCTGTGCCCTGTCCCCTGGCAAATAAATGTGAAGTCACAGAGCAGTTTGTGTGTGCCATGTCTGCTGCCCTGCGCTTCCCTGTGGGGCTGGGGGCGAATGCCCACTGCCCACCCTGCCAAGCTCTCCCCAGCACAGTCCTAGGTGCAGCAGCCGTAGTGCCAGAGTTTTATTGCAGGAAGGGACACGCACCAAGTGCCTGGGTGCCCTGTGTGGGCAGCCCCGTCCCGTGGCTACGCAGCATCGGCCGCGTCCTCGGCGCTGCGGCGGCCGAAGTCCATCCAGTCGGGGTAGTAGTGCTCGTGCAGGGCCTCCAGCCCCTCGTCCTCGTGCACGAAGCCCTTGTGGTTGTCCAGCTCTGCCAGGGCAAGGGCTGCAGTTAGTGCTGGCACAGGGGGGCCGGGCTGTGCCCCCCAAGGGCTGCCCACCCTGAGCTCCCAGTACCTGTGAGGACGTGGGGCAGGAACTGGGACAAGAGGTGCTGCTGCTCCTGGGACAGGAACTCGGGCCAGTCGCGCCGCACCAGGCTGGGGGGGGGATGGTGGGGGTCCCCCCCAGCCCCCGGAGCCTCGGCCACGGGCCGGCACAGGCAGGAGGTCACGGTGAGGATGAGGATGAGGCCGAGGCTCAGTGTCACCTTCATGGCTGCGGAGGCACCGAGCGGGGAGGGGAGTGGAGGGGCTCAGCCTGCAGGGAGGGGAGACCTGGGTGCTCCTCTGGGGTATGGCCAGTTCACAGACCCCTCTGTCCCTCCCTGTGGGTCCCCAAGGCCCCTCCATCCCTCCCATCTGCTCCTCAAGTCTTCTCCATCCCTGACTCACAGCTGGTCCCCAAGCTGCCTCTGGACAGCAGCAGAGCCCTGTGGGACTCACCTGCAGGCTCCGGGGCTCAGTGGGGTTCCTGGTGGGTGTCCTGATGGGGTTCCTGGTGGGATTCCTGGCAGGATGTCTCGGTGGGTGCCTCTCTCCAGGGTCTCTGTGGCTCAGTCCTGCTTTTAAAGGCGCTGCCGTGGCTGCCCCACCCTGGGGCAGCTCCACCCCCACCCACCCCCCACGGGGGGGGCCCCACAGGCACCTGTGTGTGCTCACAGACACACAGACACACAGACACACAGACACAGAGCTCTCTCTCTCTCACACACACACACGTATACATACATATTTTTATANACAGACACACAGACACAGAGCTCTCTCTCTCTCACACACACACACATATGTATACATACATATTTTTATATATATATATATATAAAAAATATATTCATATGTAGACAGATATATGTATATACATATATATACGTCTCTGTGTGAGTGTGTGAGACCCTTCACACAGCCCCCATTCTGCAACCCTGGGTCTCTCCCTGCACCCCAAAAAGCTCTGGGGTGTCATAGGAGGGGTGGGCACCACTCACTGCCAGAACCCCCCAAAAATCCCCTTCTTTGATCTCGACGGTTCCTCCTGCCCGTACCGACCCCCCTCCTGGTGTATTTTAGAGACCATTTATCTCCCTCCTTCAATACACCCCGTGTGACATCCTGGGCTGGGCCGTGTCCCCCTGCTCCCAACGATCCGTGTCGGAGCTCCTCAAACACCCCAAAACAAATGGCCTTTGGATGGTGGGGAGGCAGCGGCGCCCGCCGCCCTCGCGCCCATCGATCGCTCGCTCCACTGAGCGCCCTTCACAAGGAACAAACAAATTGTTTTCCAATTTCTGGCTTTTAATGGCTCAATCTGGACCAAATGAGCCGTCAGGGTGACGGGGACAGCGGCCGCTCCCTTTGGGGTCACGGGCTTGGCAGCACCTTGACGCAGGTACTGGGCTCCCCAGAGCTATGGGCACCCAGCTGGGCCCTTCTCCGGGCAGACAAAGGTCTGGTGCCCTGGCAGCGGCTGACACTGTGCCTCCCCCCTGCATCTGGGGGCAGAGCCAGCAGGGAGAAATCCAGGCTGGATGTACTCTGACAGCCCCTGCACAGGCAGGGGCTCGGGAATTTTTGGAGCAGCATGAGACTGGGCTGTGTCAGGCTGTGAGCAGGAACACCCCCAGTGTGAGCAGGAACACACCCTCAGTGTGAGCAGGAACACACCTTCAGGGTGAGCAGGAACACCCCCAGTGTGAGCAGGAGCACCCCCCTCAGTGTGAGCAGGAACACCCCCCTCAGTGTGAGCAGGAGCACCCCCCTCAGTGTGAGCAGGAACACCCCCAGTGTGAGCACCAGCCTCGGAGCTGCAGGGACCTGTTCTTGGGGTGCAGGGCTGGAGGTCACCCTGAGGCACAGGCAGGGCTGGAGGTCACCTCCATCCTCGGTGCTCTCACTGTTGCACAGTTGCAGCAATTTGGGTTTCCAAGAGCAAAGTCTCCCACACAAGTGGCTGTGGAGTGAACGAACCCAGTGCTCCCCTGGGAGATGGGGGTCATCGTGGCAGTGGGTGAAGTGCCAGGACCTGCTGTGGGAGCTGCCAGGAGCAGGTGCCCAGGGTGGCAGAGCCTCCCCCTCCTCCTCACAGCAGTTTTTGGGAAGCACAAGTGCTGGTCCTGCGCACAGGACTTAGGGGAAAACAAGCAGCCCAAGTGCTGGTTCGAGGGTTGCTGTGCCCAGGCAGGGAATGACTCAGCACCCACCCCCGCCTGGGCTCTTCCCTCCACTGGGGCAGGACCACCAGGGACAGCACCAGTGGAGCTCAGGTTCCCCTTCCTGCAGAGCAGGGGGACACCCCCAGACCCCCCAGTTACACCACCCAGGCCGTCATCACCCTGCCCCTGCGGGGAGAGGGGAAGGTGCTTTGGCTCCAGGGAGAGATGGAACCCACCAGGCACAGGCTTTTGAAAACCAGCTTTATTTAAATAAGACTTTAAATACATTACATAAAACATTAAAAATGAAACCAAAGCTGTTGTTACTGCACAAGGTCTGAGGCAGCAGCGCTATGGACACAAAGCTCTGCAGCTCCAGCCACAAGGCTGCTCCTCATGTTAGTCCAGAACTGATCCCTTGTCACAAGCTTAACCCACCTCGGGCTCGCGGGGACCTGAGCTGCAGCCATCCAGCCTCCACATCACTCTTCTGCCACTCTTGTTCCAAGCCAAGCTTCCCCAAATCCCTGTGCCAGCGGGAGCCAGCACTGCCCATGGGGACAGTGCCATGTCCCCCTGCCCCAGCTGAGCTCAGGGCCCGGGCTGGGCAGGACACGAGTCCCATGGTCCGGGCTGGAATGAGGAGCCATCCGGGCAGGCCGAGTCCCTGGGCTGAGCTGGGAACAGCTGGGAACCTTTGGCTCCAGGCTGGAGCTCTGGGAAATGAGGGACAGGCAGACAGGATAGCATGGGCTCGTGTCAGTTTATTACATCACCAGTTACACCAGTCCAGACTCAACAGTGGACCCAGATCGTTACATTACACAAACCGGCTGCTTTTAAACTTATGACAAGGGACAGGTGGGAATTTCATGGTAAGGAAATCTTCTTGCATAAAGCTCCAGAGGCCCACAGGCACTTAAAACCCGTGGACCTTCAGCTGGTCGTCTTTAGCCAGTCCAATCTGCAAGAGAGAAAACCCCCTTACAGCCCAGAGCGAGGCCTCTGTGCTCCCTCATGCCCCCCGTGCCCAGAACTGCCCCTCTCACATGGAGGGAAGGGGGAAGCCCGTCTGCAAACCCTGTGGGGGGGATTTGCCTCGAGCCAGGATTAAAGCAGAAGAGAAAGATCCATCACAAAGAGGGTTGGGCTGGAAGAGGTTCCAACCCCACTGCCTGGGGCAGGGACAGAGCTCCCCCCCCTCCCCCCTTGTTGTGTGTTTGTTATTCAATCTCGTGTTTAGTTTCACCAGCAGCAGTCCGGGGGTGTCCTACCTCCACGAGGAACTGGCAGATGTTCTTGCGCTGGTCACCCTGCAACTGAATCACTTCTCCATACTCGGGGTGCTCAATTACAGTTCCATTGCAGGCAAATTTCTGAGGAAGGAAACAAAAAAAGCTCCTTAGCACCTCATAAAGCTCCTCCCACCACACCTGGCCGCCCCTCAGCCCCTCCACACCCACCTTCTTGAAGGCCTTCACCAGTTTCTTTTTATCGTAGTCATCCGCGATGCCCTGGACTGTGGTGAGGGTCTTCCTGCCGTTGCGCTGCTGGATCCTTATATGGATGTAGTCCTCAGTGCCGGCCGGGAGCAGGTCATCACCCTTACTTGCATCCGCAAAGGGGTCTGCGGGGCCACACCCCAACCCGCCGTCAGGCCCCGCCCCGCCGCGCCCCATTGGCCGCCGCTCCCGTCCGTCACCGGTGGAGCGCGCCCCATTGGCCGTCGCACCCGTCCATCACCCGCTGGGCACGCCCGGCCCCCGCCTCACAGCGCCTGTCAATCACGAACGGACCCCGTCCCTGCCCCCACCCCATTGGCGGCCGCGCCTGCTCATCACGTTGGGGCCCCGCCCTCTCCCTCTCCCCCCACCCCGTGGCTGACGCAACCGGGCCCGGAATAGCAACTGCGCAACGGGGCGGGGCCGGGG